>CAJHNH020000136.1:67500-187500 GCA_905116865.2 Candidula unifasciata
ACAATGTAATGATGATAATCAGCACATATTGTTTGTCCACCTGCGTGTGCTGGCTCTCTCTCTCTCTCTTTGTGTTTCCCCTTCTCCCTTCACCATGGAAACAATGTAATGATGATAATCAGCACATATTGTTTGTCCACCTATGTGTGCTGGCTTCTCTCTCTCTCTCTCTCTCTCTCTCTCTCTCTCTCTCTCTCTCTCTCTCTCTCTCTCTCTCTCTCTCTCTCTCTCTCTCTCTCTCTCTTTCCATGTCTCCCCCTCTCCTTCACCATGGAAACAATGTAATGATGATAATCAGCACATATTGTTTGTCCACCTGCGTGTGCTGGCTGTGGATCAGAAGTGCCTGCGAGATGAGATCAAAGTGCTGCGTCAGCAGCTTGAGAACAACCCCATGCTGGCCAAGTATGCTGGTGAGAACAAGCACCTGCGCAGTGAGCTGAAGCGCCTTCGAGCACGAGAGTCCTTGGGAAATATCCACAATGATGTGACTAGGATCGCTGAACTGGAGAGAATGTTCAAGGAACTGAAGCTTTTTAAAGGTAAGCTCACAGCTGTTAAATATCATAGGACCTTAGGTACTGTTACTTAATTTTCAATGCTTTTTTTTTTCTTTCTCCAACTGTATTTGCTTTACTTTTCCTTGTGGGTTAATTGACTAGGCCGAGGAAGGAATCATGCTGTGTGGGCAGTACATGGTCTCTACAGTACTGCCCAGACTCTGTGCCAGGAAGGGGGAGAATTCATCCTTGTACTTAACTGGTCATCCGAGTAGATCAGTCACAGTTACGATGGTTTGGACATGTATGCAGAATGGGAGAAAATCGGCCACCATGGCAGGCATGGGAGGCTAAGAACCAGGGAACCAGACGTCCAGGACGACCCAAGGTGCGCTGGGAAGACAACATCCGACAGTCCCTAACTGACAGAGGACTGGAATGGAACAAAGCCAGAAAGAAAACTGCTGATAGAGACGTCTGGCGATCTCTCTGGCAAACCTCTACACCCCAAGGTAGAAGAGGAGCGACTAAGTAAGTAAGTAAAAAGTACAAACTGGTCATCGTGGACTGCGACTAGCATGCCTCAACAGACGGAAAGGTGCCAGTAAAACTTTGTTAGGTTTCCTATATTCAGCATTTCTGTTGCAGTTTCTGTTTTGTTGTGTCTTACTCTGTGGGTTTCAGAGAGAGGACAGTCTAAGTAGGGATGCACAACATCAGTTATGACAATGGAAGTTTGTGATTTTACTTCAGTCACGTGACTTGGATCAAGTAAATGTTCTCTAACTGGCTGCAGCAGCCCATACGTTGAAATGGCCAGAAAAATGTACTGTTTTCTTCTTCTTCATCTTCTTGTTTTCTTCTCCTCCTCCTTATTCATTGTCTCCTCTAGTCATGTTCTGCCTTTCAGTGGCAAGATTTGAAGAAGCATCCTGTGCAAGCCTCTGTATGTGCTACATTGATTCTAATTTTTACGACATCATATATTTCATCTATCCATCACCTGTGTGGTCGACCTCTAAATCTGATTCAACTGTGCCTGCAGCTCTCTCTGTAGTGCACTATCTGGTGGTAGTGGCAATCAGGAAGCCACCCGCCCCAGCACAAGATGACTATTTTATTATGGACAGATCAGAACAAGTCATTATCCTCCGCCTCAGAACAGGGCACAACCGATTACGTAACCACATGTACACTAAATTCAAGATAGGCGTATCAGCCATGTGCACCTGTGGAAAGGTGCCCCAGACAGCAGAGCATGCACTCCAGGACTGCACCGAATTTGACACATTAAGGCAAACCTTTCGGCCAGAAAGAATAACAGTGGAACGTAAACTCATGGACCACTGAATGAACTAACAACGACAGTGAAATTTATACAAGAGACAAAATTGCTGATATAGACAACTTATTTCAGGCTAACGAAAGAAAAAGAAAAAGAATGGTGGTAGTCGTGACATATGTCCAGACCATTTGATCTGTTGTCTCTTGATGTAGTTTAGTACTTCTCTTCTTATAGTTTCTTCGAGCAAGACTGAAGTGCTGTCTGCACAAAGAGCAGATTCTTTATCACATACCCTCGTTTTTTTAAATTAAGTGGATAATTCTCATGTAAATGTGGACGATGTCTTCACGTATATCTTGTGTCTTTCAGAGCTTAGCACAGGCAGCCCATGTGGTGGCCTGCGAGGATCTCCACTAAAAGATGGTTTGTCAGTTGCTGCATTAGAAAAACACAGACGGGAGATCAAGCAGTTGCAGGAGACAATAGAAAATGTAAGTTGCATTTGTGTTGCCCAAGGAAGTCAAATAGGAGTTCTCCTAGACTGACCTGAGTTCCCTTATGACTAACAAGTTGTAAGTCGAACAGACCATAAGCCAATTTTACATTTTTCAACACTTCTTTCGAACCAGTAATAAACATTTATGCGAAAAACACTAAAGCTCAATCTGTAAATGTATAATTATTGTACATAGTAAAAAAAGTACACAATATCTGCTCTATTGCATTGGGTTCACGAACTTTTTGACCCTACCAATGTATTTATCTTTCTTTTTTTTTACTATTTGTGTGTGTGTGTGTGTGTGTGTGTGTGTGTGTGTGTGTGCGTGCGTGCGTGCGTGCGTGCGTGCGTGCGTGCGTGCGTGCGTGCGTGCGTGCGTGCGCGCGCGCGCGCGCGCGCGCGTGTGGTTGTCAGTGTGAATTGCAATAAACTGCAAAGGTCCTAAGTTTAGGAGAAGGTGTACCTGTTTTCACACCTTGTTGTATATCCTGACTACTGTAATGTCACTTGTGTTAACCAGCAACCAAAATTGTTGTCATACTAAACATTATTGTCTCCCCACATTAATGATCTCTGCACATTAGTGGTCTCGCACATTAGTGGTCTCCACACATTAGTGGTCTTCACACATTAATGGTCTCTGCACATTACTGGTCTCTACACATTAGTGGTCTCCCCACATTAATGGTCTCCTCACATTAGTGGTCTCCACTACCTCCACACATTAGTGGTCTCCGCACATTAGTGGTCTCCACACATTAGTGGTCTCCGCACATTAGTGGTCTCCCCACTTTAGATGTCTCCACACATTAGTGGTCTCCACACATTAATGGTCTCCACACATTAATGATCTCCACACATTAGTGGTCTCCACACATTAATGGTCTCCACACATTAATGGTCTCCACACATTAGTGGTCTCCACACATTAATGGTCTCCGCACATTAGTGGTCTCCGCACATTATTGGTCTCCCCACTTTAGATGTCTCCATACATTAGTGGTCTCCACACATTATTGGTCTCCCCACTTTAGATGTCTCCATACATTAGTGGTCTCCACACATTAATGGTCTCCACACATTAATGGTCTCCACACATTAGTGGCCTCCACACATTAATGGTCTCCACACATTAGTGGTCTAGTTTTATCTACATCTTGATTGAATATGTTTATCCATAAATTGTCTCATGATGAAATTTGTTTATTCATAAATTGTCCAATCTCATGGTGGAATATATTTATCTGTAAATTGTCCAGTCTCACGATGGAGTATGTTTATTCATAAATTATCCAGCCTCATGGTGGAATATGTTTTTTCATAAATTGTCCAGTCTCGTGGTGGAATGTGTTTATGCATAAATTGTCCTCTCTCATGGTGAAATATATTGATACGTTAATTTTCCAGTATCATGATACGATGAATTTGCTACGCTCCTAATGCTGTATATTTATACATAAAGTGTCCAGTCTAATGTATGTATTAAAGGAGTGTGTTTCCTCCCACAGTTGAAGCAGCAACACAGCGATATGCTGAAGAATGCTGATAATCGTCATATGGAGCTGGAAGTTGAGCTCGTCTCCTGTCGTAAGATGATTGCAGAACTGGAGCGGGTCCTGGAGGCTCACCAGCTGAAGGCCAGGATCGAATGTAATGCCCTGAAGGACCGGCACTGCAAGACTTTGAAGGTAAGAGGAACTTAGTGCTTGTTTGTTGGTTTTGTGGTGGGAGGGATGTGTTTGGTGGTTGGTTTTGTGGTGGGAGGGATGTGTATGGTGGTTGGTTTTTGTGGTGGGAGGGATGTGTATGGTTGTTGGTTTTTGTGGTGGGAGGGATGTGTATGGTTGTTGGTTTTTGTGGTGGGAGGGATGTGTTTGATAGTTGGTTTTTGTGGTGGAAGGGATGTGTATGGTTGTTGGTTTTTGTGGTGGAAGGGATGTGTATGGTTGTTGGTTTTTGTGGTGGGAGGGATGTGTTTGGTGGTTGGTTTTTGTGGTGGGAGGGATGTGTTTGGTGGTTACGTGGTCAGATCTTTGGAAGAAGTCTCATCATGTACATGGTAACAAATGATGTCGGTGACATATCTCAGTGTTGACATCTGAGGGTAAGTTGATGATTAATAAGCTTATTTCAACATTGGCATTAGACGGTATGTTAGAAATTAATAGATATATCCCAACATTGGTAAGTTTCTTTACTAGAAGACATATCCCATCATTGGTAAGTTGGTGATTGGTAGGTATATCCCAACACTGGTAAGTTAATGACTGGTAGGTATATCCCATCATTAGTAAGTTGGTGATTGGTAGGTATATCCCAACACTGTTAAGTTAATGACTGGTAGGTATTTCCCAACACTGGTAAGTTAATGACTGGTAGGTATATCCCATCATTAGTAAGTTGGTGATTGGTAGGTATATCCCAACACTGTTAAGTTAATGACTGGTAGGTATTTCCCAACACTGGTAAGTTAATGACTGGTAGGTATATCCCATCATTAGTAAGTTGGTGATTGGTAGGTATATCCCAACACTGTTAAGTTAATGACTGGTAGGTATTTCCCAACACTGGTAAGTTAATGACTGGTAGGTATATCCCATCATTAGTAAGTTGGTGATTGGTAGGTATATCCCAACACTGGTAAGTTAATGACTGGTAGGTATATCCCAACATTAGTAAGTTGGTGACTGGTAGGTATATCCCAACACTGGTAAGTTAATGACTGGTAGGTATATCCCAACATTAGTAAGTTGGTGACTGGTAGGTATTTCCCAACACTGGTAAGTTAATGACTGGTAGGTATATCCCAACATTAGTAAGTTGGTGACTGGTAGGTATTTCCCAACACCGGTAAGTTAATGACTGGTAGGTATATCCCAACATTAGTAAGTTGGTGATTGGTAGGTATATCCCAACACTGGTAAGTTAATGACTGGTAGTTATATCCCATCATTAGTAAGTTGGTGATTGGTAGGTATATCCCAACACTGGTAAGTTAATGACTGGTAGGTATATCCCAACATTAGTAAGTTGGTGACTGGTAGGTATTTCCCAACACTGGTAAGTTAATGACTGGTAGGTATATCCCAACATTAGTAAGTTGGTGACTGGTAGGTATATCCCAACACTGGTAAGTTAATGACTGGTAGGTATATCCCAACATTAGTAAGTTGGTGACTGGTAGGTATTTCCCAACACTGTTAAGTTGGTGACTGGTAGGTATATCCCAACATTAGTAAGTTGGTGATTGGTAGGTATATCCCAACACTGTTAAGTTAATGAGTGGTAGGTATATCCCAACACTGTTAAGTTAATGACTGGTAGGTATATCCCAACATTAGTAAGTTGGTGACTGGTAGGTATTTCCCAACACTGGTAAGTTAATGACTGGTAGGTATATCCCAACATTAGTAAGTTGGTGATTGGTAGGTATATCCCAACATTAGTAAGTTAATGACTGGTAGGTATATCCCAACATTAGTAAGTTAATGACTGGTAGGTATATCCCAACATTAGTAAGTTAATGACTGGTAGGTATATCCCAACATTAGTAAGTTGGTGATTGGTAGGTATATCCCAACACTGGTAAGTTAATGACTGGTAGGTATATCCCAACATTAGTAAGTTGGTGATTGGTAGGTATATCCCAACATTAGTAAGTTAATGACTGGTAGGTATATCCCAACATTAGTAAGTTAATGACTGGTAGGTATATCCCAACATTAGTAAGTTGGTGATTGGTAGGTATATCCCAACACTGGTAAGTTAATGACTGGTAGGTATATCCCAACACTGGTAAGTTAATGACTGGTAGGTATATCCCAACATTAGTAAGTTGGTGATTGGTAGGTATATCCCAACACTGGTAAGTTAATGACTGGTAGGTATATCCCAACATTAGTAAGTTAATGACTGGTAGGTATATCCCAACATTAGTAAGTTGGTGATTGGTAGGTATATCCCAACACTGGTAAGTTAATGACTGGTAGGTATATCCCAACATTAGTAAGTTGGTGATTGGTAGGTATATCCCAACACTGGTAAGTTAATGACTGGTAGGTATATCCCAACATTAGTAAGTTGGTGATTGGTAGGTATATCCCAACACTGGTAAGTTAATGACTGGTAGGTATATCCCAACATTAGTAAGTTGGTGATTGGTAGGTATATCCCAACACTGGTAAGTTAATGACTGGTAGGTATATCCCAACATTAGTAAGTTGGTGATTGGTAGGTATATCCCAACACTGGTAAGTTAATGACTGGTAGGTATATCCCAACATTAGTAAGTTGGTGATTGGTAGGTATATCCCAACACTGGTAAGTTAATGACTGGTAGGTATATCCCAACATTAGTAAGTTGGTGATTGGTAGGTATTTCCCAACACTGGTAAGTTAATGACTGGTAGGTATATCCCAACATTAGTAAGTTGGTGATTGGTAGGTATATCCCAACACTGGTAAGTTAATGACTGGTAGGTATATCCCAACATTAGTAAGTTGGTGACTGGTAGGTATTTCCCAACACTGGTAAGTTAATGACTGGTAGGTATATCCCAACATTAGTAAGTTGGTGATTGGTAGGTATATCCCAGCATAAGTAACTTTCTTGATTAATCAGCATATTCCAATATTGGGAAGTTTCTGGACTTTTATGAATATCTCAACATTGGTAAATTGGTGATTGGTAGGCATATCCTAGAATTGGTAAGTTTCATTACTTAGAAGGCATATCTCAGCATTGTCAAGTTTGGTGAATGGGGAACATATACCCTCATTGGTAAGCTGGTGAATGGCAGGCATAGCTCAACATTGATAAGTTGGTGACTATAGTGTGTTGCAAAAGTTGTGCCCTGAAACTGTACAAAATATCTCAAAAACTCCTGTAGGGATCAACATAAATTTGTGCCTATGGCCTTAGATTTCCCATTTCCTTATGATTACATAATTTGCAATTGCAGAGCTGCTGCTGTTTTCTTTTATGATCTTTGTGTAACCACCCCCCCCCTTTCCCCCCCCCCCCCCCACCATGATACAGTCATTTACACAAATTATTTACTTTTCATGACCAATCAGCAAACATTATAGCAGTAAATGATCTGAAACATCCACTTCACTTTTCAGAATCAGTGCGCAGTTTTTTGCATGGATTACCTCCCAAATGTGAGCAATTTGAGGTTTTGCCAATACGTGTTAATCCATTGACTGTAAACTTGCTAATTGTATGCTGGATGTTTGTTTACATTGTAATGATTGTCTTACAAGGACGTAATTATTATAGGTTGCATGCCAAACTTCAACAATTTACACTGCATGGTTATTAAGTTACGGATGTTTAAAGTTAGGCAAAATTTCTGAAACGGACTATAATAGGCATATTTTATCATTAACATCTCATGGATCTTCTTCTTCTTCACTTCCTCTTTTACCGCTGTGGGTGTCGAGGGAGATATAAGGTTCTGTTTCTAGCTCTTCTGGCTGCCTCGACCATAGGCACATCTCAAGTGCTGTTGTAGAGTTTCTCTGATGTTATTCTTCCATCTTGTTCTTGGTCTACCCCGTGCTCTACGTCCTTCTTCTCTTTCCATGTGTGCTTTGTATGGTATGGTGTCACAAGGCACTCTCTCTAAGTGGGCAAACCATTTCACTTTCTGTCTTTGTATGTAGTCCAGAATTGGTTCTGTGCCGACTTGTTCTCTTATGATCTCATTCCTGATCTTATCTCTTATGGTCACTCCTACAGCCCTTCTCAGACATCTCATTTCCGTGTTTACTAATTTTCTTTTATGGTTTGTTGTGAGTGACCATGTCTGGCACTGGTAGCACAGAGTTGGAATAAATATGCTTTGAATAAGATGTCTCTTAGTTCGGATTGGGATTGTCTTATGCTGTAAGAGGGGGGCTAGCTGTCCCAATACTTGGTTTGCTTTACTGCATCTAATGTCAATTTCTTTATCCAATTTCCCATCTTCGGTAAATGTAGTTCCCAGATATTTAAACTCAGATGCCTGTTTAATGCCTTTGCACTCTATTGCTATGTTTAGATCTGTCTTCTTTTTTCCTATTGACATTACTTCTGTCTTTTCAGTGTTGATTCTCATATTATTTGTTTTACATTCTTCATTCATGGATGTTAGATGTTGTTGCAATTTCATGGCTGTATCTGCTATCAAAGCCTGGTCATCTGCAAAGAGTAATTCGTTGATCTTACTAAGATCTTCATTCATGGGCTTGGCATTCTAGCATATACTGTCGATGTAGGTGATGCCAAGCCCATGAATGAAGATCTTAGTAAGATCAACGAATTATCTCATGGATAATTTATAAATTATAGACATATCCTAATATTGGAGGGAAATTGCTCACAGGTAATGATTTTGTTAACTAATATAAGTAATGATTGGATTTAAAAAGTTATAATAGATGATTCATAATAAATGATAAATAATGAATTCGCTAACAAACTAGAAAATATTGATGGGGTTTTAGATGATTGACTGTGATGCTGTTGGTAGGTGATGACTACCCCAAAGATGGCTGGCAGTACCCCAAGTACCCAGGACCAGTCTGTGGGGGATGTCTTTGACCTGGAACCTGGCATCACTGACTGCATCCTCCCAAAGGATTTGGCCGAAGGGGCGCATGATGCCCTTATGGAAGAGATCCGGACATTGCAGATGGAGAATGTTAAACTGAAGGTAAGAATTTCATTGTAGGCCTGGCGTTTAGAAAAATCTGTGGCTGAAATTATACATAAACAGGAGATCTTTAAAAAAAATTTTGAAAAAATAATTCAGGACCTAGTTTGATTAGTTCTTCATGGTGATTTTATGATAGAAGAGATTCCAATGATAGTTTATTTAGCCAGTGTTTGTTCTTTGCGAGGGAGCTTTGGAAGGCTTCTACTTTAAAAATAACGTTTGTTTGTTCATTCGTTCTTCTTCTTCTATACACCTGTATCTGTCATTATAATATATATACCTT
Source organism: Candidula unifasciata (assembly GCA_905116865.2). NCBI lineage: Eukaryota > Metazoa > Mollusca > Gastropoda > Stylommatophora > Geomitridae > Candidula > Candidula unifasciata. Next base: position 76,769 of record CAJHNH020000136.1, read on the forward strand.
TTTTTTTTTTTTTTTTTTTTTTAACTTTTGCCCTTTTCTGCCTTTCAGTATTATGTTTTGAAGTTGAATCGTGTGTAAGGCTTGGTTTGTGCCACGCAGATGCTGGTATTTACAGCGAAGTAGAAGGAAGTCAGTTGGCAATCCTGACTGCTTTCAGTTGAAAGAAACCTTCATCGTGGCTGGTGTCCTACCCCTAAGTAGAAGGAAGCCAGTTAGCAATCCAGACTGCTTTCAGTTGAAAGAAACCTTCATCGTGTCTGGTGTCCTACCCCTAAGTAGAAGGAAGCCAGTTAGCAATCTACTTTCAGTTGAAAGAAACCTTCATCGTGTCTGGTGTCCTACACGCTTGTGTGCATGCACTCACACAAATAGACTCATTAAAAATATACATAACTGCCTTTTTTCTGTCTTTAAATCTTACCATAAAGAAAATAAAAAAACTAACAGTGCAAAGTATGATTTTGTTAATAAAAATTTTTTTTAATGGTTTCCTGTGAATCTTAGCACTGCATGTGCTGCGTTACAGGTCACCATATTTTTGTGTGTGTATATATGACTCCCCGTCGGCTCTGTGGCTAAGTTGATGTGAGCGCTTCGTAATCCCGGGGTGCCGGGTTCGAACCCAGCTGCGGGCCATGCGCCTTGCGTTGGTTTCGACGGTGGTGTCAGTGGGCCGACCGTCCAGAAAGCAATGACAAACTACTGGATGTAAATTGCCTAGAGAAACCACACAACATCCAGGGGCTGCTGGGGTTGGTTCTGCAACGTCCTGTAAAGGATACGCAACTAACCTAATATGACTCCCCCATGTATAAGGTGACCCCCCCCCCCCCCCCCCCCCCTTTTTTTTTTTTTTAAAACCACAAATAAGAAGTATATATTTTAAACACATTCTGTGTAGAAGATGACCATTTTAAAGTTTACAAAATTTGGGAAACATATTGTCTCGTAAAAATATGGTAATTATCATGGGCGTATATCATGTCAGTAGAATAGCTACAGACTGTTAGGGCTTATGCTGGCAATGGTTGCAGTAAACTCTTCTTCTGCGCTCACTCTTAGAAGAGCGATTGGCACATTGGGTTGTGTTTAACAGCTAGACTGCGATTGGCCTTTCCAGCAAACACCGAGGTTCAGCAAACCTCTTATTAGTTGCCTTTCATAACTTGCTCATTGGGATCAGTGGGTCTGTTATTTTGTTCTTCCAAAATTGGTTCCCTGAACCCACACAGGGAGAGCAAAAAGCTCAGTGACTAGCTGTGAATAAGATGATGTGTATATGTGCTTCACATACTTGACTTTCTAAATAGCTTTCACATGTGATTCCTAAGAAGAATACTTGGCATTAGGTGGCAGGACAAGATCACAAACACTGAGGTATTGGAAAGAGCAGGTATCACAACAGTTTTGACAATGCTCCGTCTTTGAAGGTTCAGGTGGCTGGGTCACACTTGCAGGATGGAAGAGTCCCTGGGGATATCCTCTGTGGTGAATAATTACAGATGAGTAGAAGATGTCGATGTCGGCCTGTGCTGCAGTATTAAAATACGTGCAAGCAGGACATAAATGATACCGGCATTGAGGTAGATTTTTATGAGAGCAAAACGTGATGGACCATGCTTTTTTTGGGGTGTATGGGCGTCGGAAGGAAACAAAGAAAAAATCGATTAGAGATGATGAGAGCTGAGCGTCTGAGAAGAAGTGCCCTAAATACAAAAGATAGCGACAACTGTCATGAAGTTGTGGAAGACTTTCTTAACGCAGGTGGGTCTTGCTAGTCACACTTGCTATCGCCATGGCCTGGTATTCCAATGCCTCTCTTAGCACAATATAACACTATTGTCTGCAAAACCAGCTGTATTTGACCTTTCTGATCTTGTGTGTCCAGTAATTGATGATGTCACTAACAATGTTCCAGGAGCGTGTAGATGAGTATGAGGCTGACATGTTACGTCAGAGGCAGCAGGTGGAGAAACTGGAGCTGTACAACACACAGTTGTCTGGGGTACGTGCTTGTATGTGTTGTTAGAGTTGAGACATTTTTGAATCTGATTGAAGAGTGAGTTCTTTATTTTTTTGTGTGGCTACGCTATTATTGTTTAGCAGATCTGTAAAATGGCTACTCCTTGAAGCTCTTGGGTTAACCCAGTCCTGTAAACTGGACCACTCCTTGAAGCTCTAGGGTTAACTCAGTCCTGTAAACTGGACCACTCCTTGAAGCTCTAGGGTTAACCCAGTCCTGTAAACTGGACCACTCCTTGAAGCTCTAGGGTTAACCCAGTCCTGTAAACTGGACCACTCCTTAAAGCTCTAGGGTTAACCCAGTCCTGTAAACTGGACCACTCCTTGAAGCTCTAGGGTTAACCCAGCCCTGTAAACTGGACCACTCCTTGAAGCTCTAGGGTTAACCCAGTCCTGTAAACTGGACCACTCCTTGAAGCTCTAGGGTTAACCCAGTCCTGTAAACTGGACCACTCCTTGAAGCTCTAGGGTTAACCCAGTCCTGTAAAATAGATATCATGTGCACGTGTATCATTTTTGACTGACAGTTGATTAGACATGTAAAAATAGGAGCCATGAATTGCTTTTTTTTTTTTTTTCTGTTCATACCCTAGGGTCTTTATTATCTGATACCCACCTTCAGACTGGTTAACCCCTACCTTTTCATCTGAGAACCGTATGTGTAAAATCACTACAGGGATTAGTATGGTCAAAGTATTTCAGTTTCCCAGACATGATGCCATGAATTGAGCCAGTTTTCTTCTGTATGAAGAAATTGTATTCGTAGGGGTATTTTTCTTCTTGATTCACTGTATTATAACCCTTTTCTGTAACCATCACAAGCCCCAGGTTGCTTCTAAGATGTTTGAAAAATAGCCAGGACCAACTTCCATTTGTTGCCACATAAAAGATACACATTCTCAAAATTTTACTTTTAATTTGTTATTGGTGTTTTCCCTCAAATTGTTAAGATTGAGAAAAATGTTGAAAGAAAGACAGACGTCATCATATACCAGCAAAAAATCTGGCATCGTCACCAACAGCTGTTGTTTTTTTTTTTTTGGCCTCTTGAACTGAAATAAATGTTTATTGCCTGAGACAGGTACTAGAAAAGGAGAGAGTGGAAAACACAGCCCGAAGGAATGATTACACGAGTGCTGTCAACACCCTCAAGGAAGAGATTGACACAGTGAAAAATGATCTTAAATGTAAGTCAAAACATCTTTCTTTTATTATGTGAAAAACTTTCTTAAATTTAAATGAAAGTAGCCTGCCATTTTCTTTGACCAATTACCTTAAAGGTAAGTCGAAAAAATATCTTTTTTTTTTTTTAAATATCTTGAAGGGAAGTCAAAATATAATTTTTTTCTTCATAACCAGTTACTTTGAATCTAAGTCAGAAATTCATTTATTTCTTTCAAAAACTATCTTGAAAGCAAGTCAAAAATGTATCTTTTTCTTTGTTACTGCTATCATGGGAATTTTAACTCTTCGCTTGTGCTGAAGATGGGGACTGAGCGCTTATGGGGGTGCTATGATGTCGATGGTTAATTCAATATTCAACATTTCTTTTCTTTGTAACAAATTATCTTGAATCTAAGTCAGAAATGTATCTTTTTTTCTTTTACCTTGAATATAAGTCAGAAATGTTTCGTTTTCTTTGTGACGTACGGTTTAATCCTTCCCTACAGTTCTCTAGAACTATTGACCCTAGTGTATTTTTTAAAATTATAATAAGCTTTTTGTAATGGGTATCTTTTCCTTTTATTTTGTTTAACAATATCCTGCCTTAGTCAAAATGTTTTTCTTCTTCAAATCTCTTTGTGTAGACCACGAAGCTAAGAAAAGAGATGACACAGAAAATTAATGTACCCATACATCATGGATATTAAATGGAATGAATTCAAGAAAGCCAAAGAATGAAGACAATGGCTTGTATCAACAGTTATAAGAAGAAGAAAAAGGTGGTGCTATATTGGGCACCTCATTCAGGAGAAGAGGCTAGAGAATCACCATCAAACAGGCATGTAAGAAGAAACAATGGAACTAAGGAAACAGAAACATTTTACCAAAAAAAATAAATGTACGCTAAGACAAATGTTGATAAGAGATCAAACGAACAAACTTTATTTCCAAAAGGTTTCAAATGGGTATGCAGCCACATTAGGCCTTTTCAAACACAGATTTTTCACACAGCAAATTGCATGTTGTATATCAAGCATATTATATTCATATACCAAAATTGTTATTATGAATAAAAGTAATTTTACAAAAGCAGAACAAACAAATTTGATTTTCAAATGGCTAAGAATTTAGCCTGCAGGCCCGTGTGACAGTCTGCCCTTCAGATGCCAAAAGTGCTGGAGCGGATTCTATTCATGATATTGAAACTGCACAGGATTGAAAGGAATAGAGGAGTAAACTGAGAGCCCTATATGACATATAATGACATAGAAGGATGAGGATGATGATGATGATGACAGTCCTGTATCTACTACGTACATTCACTGTTTGTAAATCATGTCCACAGTGTTAAACGACGAGAACACAGACTTACACCTGGTACTGAAGTCGGCAGACAAACAGCTCAAGGAAGAGAAGGAAACCCACAAAGCTGCACAACTTGGTCTCTCACAGGAAATCCAGTCACTAGAAAATAAGGTGAGAGATATAGTTAACATCTCTGACAGTGCTTGTATCAGATCCTCATGTTTGAGTTCTTCCCTGTACAGTGCTCAGTTTTGTTGGCACCTTTCCGTCTTTCCAGACAACAGTGTTATGTTATGCTATAGGGAGGCATGAGAATCACAGCCTGGGGAGATGCGTGTGTGACTAGCAAGATCTGCTCACTATAAGAAAAGTCATCCGCAGTATTAGCATATGATTTCAGGACCATTGTTGATGTTACAGATATTTAATGTTCTTTCTAATGGCGAGGGCCAGTACTAGGGTCACCCCGATGGGCTTCCTCAAGGCTGGGCAGATCTACAAAGGTACGAGAAACAAAACATACACTCCATCAGTGCTTGACTGTGTCGTGCAGGCTACTTGCTGTAGACCTGCCTGGTCACGAGAGGTACTCAGAGTTAATCCAAAAGACAGGCCTGCCACCCGACATGGTCCTACACTCAGTGGGAAAAACGTCAGCTCATCCTGATTGAAGCCGTATGAGTCGCGAATGGATGAAAGTCACATGTATAAGCTCGAGAAATACAGTGACCTCGCGGCTGATCTGAGGAGAGACGAAGGGTACGCAGTACAAATCTTCGCCGCCGAGGTAGACACAATAGGTCTAGTCTTCTTATGCATTTACAATGTGCTCAAGTAGCTGGGCTACTGGTATGGGTATGTGGGCCCCTGAGAACTTAGAAAGAACTTAATATCCCCTCAAAAGCCAAAATCCCAAGTATCCGTTAATGTTTCTCTGCCAACTGCTAAGTCCAACAAAAATAACGCAAGCCCGAACAATACATGCCCGACCACAGCACAATAGTTTGCTCCTACTACAGTATAAGCATGCTATATGGGGCGGTGTTTGTGTGCGTCTTATCTCTCGCTCGTCACTCGACCACAGGCAGCTCTGCTGCCGCGGTGAACAATACACCACAAATGAACCTAGTCTCACCACTACCTGTTGATACACTGTCATCTCATCCGATAAAAGTACGTGTTTCATCGAGCACAGCAGGGGATTTGCTGGGGTCTGGCTTCATGAACCAGGTTGGCTCCCCTTCCGAGATTATTTTAGGATTGTAACGGGCCGAAACAATTGTCGATGGAAGGACGTTCTACTGACGACCGGTAGACCCCTGCTGTGAATGCTCCTCTGTGTTTTCTTATTATTATTGTGGCTACCTTTCTGTGACCTACTCATTATTGACTTTTAAATGTGTTTTGTCTGTATTCTTGTGGCTACCATTTTGACCTCCTTCTGTGTACTCTTATAGCTACCTTTCTATGACCTACTCATTATTGGCTACTAAATATTTTCTGTGTGTGTATTTCTGTGGCTACCGTGTTTATATGAACTTCTCATTGCTGGCTACTAAAAATTTTCTGTCTGTGTATTCTTGTAGCTACCATTGATTATTAGATCCCCTCCTGATTGACCACTAAATGTTTTCTGTCTGTTTTCTTGCAGCTTTCAAAGGCCAATATAGATCTGGAAACCACCACCAGAGACTACGAGGATGCACTGAAGGAGCTTGGAGCACTGAAAGTACGGCAGCTGTCTTAATTTATTATTGTTGTTAAGAAGTTCACTGACCGCAAAGGGTGATTTTATTTTTTAAACACAAAAATATAATAAACAGGGAGCAAGGGGAAGATGATGCAAAATATGGAATGACAGCATTAAGAACAACCTTAAAGGAATGAAGATCAGCTCATACAACATATTAGAAAGAGTACACTGAGGATCTGTACAACCAACTTTCCCCCAACACTTGGATGAGGTTCTGGAGGAAGAGAAGAAGAATTTGTTGTTTATGACTGTGGCCATCTCTGATGTACGTGGCTGTGTAGTTTCACTAGCATGTGGTTGTACTTGTACATGACAGTTTCAGAGACATATCACCAGATTTCTTCCTCCGTGTGAATGAGAGTTCCAGTTCGGGGGGGGGGGGGGGGGGGGGGGGGGATAGATCTACTGCCCTCCAACATACATGTTGTACAAAGTAACTAATGAGAGCTTTTCTGAAATCAGATATGTTAAGTCAAAAGTTGCACATATCACAGCCTAGCTGTAAACCACAAAACAGTGTGCCAGCTGTCCTTGTTATGGTGAATGAAGAAAAAGAAATTACCGGATTTTTAAAAACGTGAATGCTGTTACATTTTTCAACCATAGATGGGTTCTCCTTTGTTTGTTTTTGTTGTTTTTTTTAAAAATCTGTTTGGTATGATGAGGAAATGAGCGATATTTTGAAGATAAGCTGTTTGTCTTTATTTGACCATGTCCAGGAAGAACTGGAGACTGCTCAAGTAACGATTTCATTTATGGAGAATCATGCTTTAGAGTTGGAGGAGTCCCGCAACCAGGAGATGAGGAAGCGAGAACGGCTGGAACAGGAATACAGGGTAATTTGTTTCTAAGCTGGTTCAAAAGCTCGCAGCGTGTTTGTGTTGGAGGATAAGCTTTATTCTTGTTCTGTTCTTTTTCCCCAGTGAAGCATAGGACCTCAGCTAGCTTGGGCCAAACTGTTCTATTCTTTGCTACCCTGTGCAGCTAACCTGGTGTCCTTCCGTCTCATTAACTCTTTGCTCCATGTTTTGCTGCGTATGTTTGTATTCCTTTCACCTTGTGGGTTACCGGGTTTCCTTGTGGTCAAGTGGTCAAGCCAGTTGCCCCTGATGGTTGAGGGTTTGTTTCGTGGTCATGCTGTTCAGTTCAGGTGTGCAGTTTTTACAAAGATCACTGGGGACTTTTGCCGGAGATACAGCATTTGTGCTTTGTGCGACATGCAGGACAGGCTGCTATCTGTTCTGTGGAGAGTGACTGAGCCATAGGGCATAATCTGATGCATTGAAGTCATCTCAACTTTTAACTTTTTTTTTTAAAATCCACTTTCTTTTCTTTTTAAAGCCTGTGAGTTGCAAGTTTATTCAAGTGAATGAGATAAGATGGTCTGGCTATCTGACGAGAATACCCTGCTACCAGCTGCCCCAGAGAGCCACGCTGAAGAAATATAATGAACACAGAGCAAGAGGAGGACCATGTAGAATATGGAATGATGACACCAAGAACAGCCTTAACTCTTTGAGTCCCGAGGAACGCATTACACATTCATAGATTCCTACCTAGAAGCCCAATGAACGCAAATGCGCTGATTTTACGTCTTTCTTGACTACCCCTTGGGCCTGTGATGCTAAACCCCCTGGGTCTTAAAGAGCTAAGGAAATGAAGTTGAGCTTATACTATACGTTGGAAAGAAGATGCTTACATCTCCTCCCCAGCACTCTGATGAAGTGACTGGAGAAAGTGAAGAAAAGAAAGAGAGGGTTCCAAGTTTTCTCAGTGTTTGTGAAAGCCCTTTATCAATTTAGAGCATAAGATACTGTTGGGACGAGATTGTTGTTTTTTTTCTGTCATGTTGATTACTTTTCTGTGGCACTGTTTAATTTAGTTTCTATAACCATCTTCCTGTTTTCTTCATTGAATAAGACTGGTTGAAATGTTTTCTTGTTATGTATGTGTGTTCAAACTCCCATTTTGTGTTAATTCAGTCATTCTTGTGAACAGTGGCCATACACCTGATGGTTTTACAGAAGTCAGTGTTTCTGCATGTTTGGGATTACCTGTCACTTTTATGATCATAATGCTAATGTAATTTCAGGAGTCGGTATTTCTTGTGTTGTTGGGATGACATTTAAACCTTACGACCACATTGTTGGGATGACCTTTAAACCTTACGACCACATTGTTGGGGTGACATTTAAACCTTACGACCACATTGTTGGGATGACCTTGAAACCTTACGACCACATTGTTGGGATGACCTTTAAACCTTACGACCACATTGTTGGGATGACCTTGAAACCTTACGACCAAACTGTCGCTCAGCAGGTCCTTTACGGATGGTTGCTCTCTTCACAGCACGACTGAAAGTCTCTCTTTCTCTAACCAGTTTTCCAGCCCTGTCTGCTTTCATGGCCAATGCATCTTCACTGTCCTGTATCCACCTTCGCTGTCCTGTATCCACCTTCGCTGTCCTGTATCCACCTTCGCTGTCCTGTATCCACCTTCGCTGTCCTGTATCCACCTTCGCTGTCCTGTATCCACCTTCGCTGTCCTGTATCCACCTTTGCTGTCCTGTATCCACCTTCGCTGTCCTGTATCCACCTTCGCTGTCCTGTATCCACCTTCGCTGTCCTGTATCCACCTTCGCTGTCCTGTATCCACCTTCGCTGTCCTGTATCCACCTTCGCTGTCCTGTATCCACCTTCGCTGTCCCTGTATCCACCTTCGCTGTCCTGTATCCACCTTCGCTGTCCTGTATCCACCTTCGCTGTCCTGTATCCACCTTCGCTGTCCTGTATCCACCTTCGCTGTCCTGTATCCACCTTCGCTGTCCTGTATCCACCTTCGCTGTCCTGTATCCACCTTCGCTGTCCTGTATCCACCTTCGCTGTCCTGTATCCACCTTCGCTGTCCTGTATCCACCTTCGCTGTCCTGTATCCACCTTCGCTGTCCTGTATCCATCTTCGCTGTCCTGTATCCACCTTCGCTGTCCTGTATCCACCTTCACTGTCCTGTATCCACCTTCACAGAGGTCAGCTTGTGCTTCATTTTCCAGAAACTGCCCTCCATCGCCGTTCTCTCCAGACAACCATGGTATTTGACATGTCAAAAATACCTCAGCTTTTGTGGGAGGGTGATGTTTATGAGCCAGTTCTCCTCGATGTTTGGGGTCATGCAGGATGTCGACGTTTTTCCTCTTCTTGGTCCACAGTGTTTTTATGACAAAACACATCACGTTATTTCAGGAGTCGATATGAAGGGGAGGCTACCTGCCAATATTATGACCATACCTCTGCTGCTTCTTGAAGTCTGTGTCGTGTGGAATTTGTAGTCATGACTGTCCACATCCTTCTGCCTTGTATACTTTTAGTCAATTCTTCTGTGTCATTGTCTCAGACTGTCCAGCATCATCTCTATCGGTCTCCCTCTGTCTCTTTTTCCCTCCAGCTTTCCACCCATAATGATGTACTCCAGCTTTCTCCTTCTCCTGACATAACCAAAGAATGTAGATTGTCTTATTCTGATGTTGGCAGTTTGTTCTGTTCGTCAGTTAGTTTCTTCGAAACATCATCAGTGTTTTTTTTTTTTAAAGATCTGTTTAAGGTATTCTCATCATTCATCCACAAAACCACATATTTTTTTTCCCCAAATCGACCAGCTGCCCATAATTCACTTTATCAAGATAAGATTTGTATAGCTGTTGAGATTCTTTATTTTCATTTGTTTCGACAAACATTGCATAGTATAGTCTTCAGTTTGTAAAATGCTGCTAGAGTTTTATGACCATAATACAGTAAAGTAAAGATCCCTTTTCACATCTTTAGGCACATGGGAAGAGCACCCATATTTTTTACAGACCAATCAGCACTAGGTGGGTAATGTCGTCATCATTAAGCCTGCCGTCCTTACTTTCTCAGGACACACATCCTGGTACCTATTTTAGGCTGGGTCGACCTGCGATGCCCCATACCACGATAAAATTCATGCAGCCAGCAGTTGGTTTCGATCATGGTTTGTTGGACTCGCAACGCCTAAGCCACAAAACGCTGCATGACTAAAATACCGCTGATTACATTTCAGTAGCCAGTATTTCTATAGGTTGTTTGGATTACCAGTCATTCTTATGTAATTTCAGGCCCTGAAGTCATCGACGGGGGAGCTGGACAGCTACAGAGAGTACAAGGAACAAGCCAAGGCCAGCATGGACTTCAAGGAAGCTGAACTGGAGGCTGTTTTAGCTTGTAAAGCTGAACAGGAAAAGATGATTGTCCAGCAGGAGAAGATCATTGAAGACAACAAGGTAGGCATTGCTACCAAATGGTTTGGCAAAATTCTAGCTGTTGGGGAGGGAGAACACATAACATTACTGACTATACTGAGTAAAAGTAAAGGAAAGGATGCTTGTAACACTGCTGGCACATGGGGTTTATTCTGTTGTAACACTGCTGGCACATGGGGTTTATTCTGTTGTAACACTGCTGGCACATGGGGTTTATTCTGTTGAAACGCCGCTGGCACATGGGGTTTATTCTGTTGAAACGCCGCTGGCACATGGGGTTTATTCTGTTGAAACGCCGCTGGCACATGGGGTTTATTCTGTTGTAACACCGCTGGCACATGGGGTTTATTCTGTTGAAACGCCGCTGGCACATGGGGTTTATTCTGTTGAAACGCCGCTGGCACATGGGGTTTATTCTGTTGTAACACCGCTGGCACATGGGGTTTATTCTGTTGTAACACCACAGGCACATGGGGTTTATTCTATTGTAACACCGCTGGCACATGGGGTTTATTCTGTTGAAACGCCGCTGGCACATGGGGTTTATTCTGTTGTAACACCGCTGGCACATGGGGTTTATTCTGTTGTAACACCACTGGCACATGGGGTTTATTCTATTGTAACACCGCTGGCACATGGGGTTTATTCTGTTGTATCACCGCTGGCACATGGGGTTTATTCTGTTGTAACACCGCTGGCACATGGTTTTTTTTTTGGGGGGGGGGGGGGGGGGGGGGGTCTCATATTTGTATTGTCCCTAAGTGGGTGCTGGGACCCCAATGGGTGTCAATAGATCCACTGCCTTAGTTAACAAGCATGTTGTGAAAGGCATCTTATTAGGGATAATTTTTTCCTCTGAAGTTGGAGCAAGTCTGCCTGAGATGCTAGGAATGAATGAATAATCTGCATACACATATGCAGATCTGTCAAACGTACATGCACACAAAATTTAAATTCTGGAACAAGACTGCTGTCCAGAACTTTCTGCCTGCAGTTTGCAGCTGCTGAATGTGAAGAAGATATTTTTATCGACAAGTTGGTATCGAGTCAACATCAAGCCAGCCATCTTGACTTCCCTGAAAAAAATATGAGCATAACTGATTATTACAAGTATAATTCACTCTGTGGATGTGGTTTTATAGAGGAATGATGAGAATATCCTGGACAGATAAAAAGAGAAATGAAGACGTCTTGAAAGAAACTGACTCACAAAGAGAACTGATTGCCCCCATCAGAAAGAGACGATCAACATTCTTTGGTCATGTGATGAGGAGACAATCAACATTCTTTGGTCATGTGATGAGAAGGAGAAAACTGGAGTACATCATGACGGTAGGAAAGTTGGAGGGGAGGAAAGGCAGAGGGAGACAGAGAACAGATGCAGGACAGTTTGACATATGGCATAGAAGATCATCTGTGTCAGAGTTGATTAAAAGTACACGAGACAGAAGGTTGTGAATAGACATGACTACGAACACCACACGGCATGGACTTTATCAAGACTAAGAAATGCACTTTTTTAAAAATTGCTTGACACCCCGTCCGCTGAACTCCCCCACCCCCCTTTCCTTCCAGGCTAGGGACAACTGGTCTTTACAATTCTGAGGGTAGTACCATATGTGCAGTTTTCCTTAAAGCAGTGTTTCTCAAACTGCGCCGTGGGGAGGCGCAACCTCTTTACAGGGGCGCCGCAAAATATTCGAAGATACACGTTATATTTTTAAAAATTTCTTACATACAGATGGTCATACTTTTACTTAGGTTAGGGCGTCATGGAAAAATGTTTATTGAAAAAGTGCAGCGACTAAGACAAGTTTGGGAAACACTGCCGTAAGGTGTTGAAGTAAGTCCTTTGCTGGCTTTAAAGCAACTTTTAAAAATAAACATTAATAATGATATTGTTTTAATTGTAAATAGGAAATGATTTCCAACTTGATGACCAAGATGCATGAGATGAAGACCAGCTTGGCAGGTAGTGAGGCCTCCAACATGACCCTCAGGTCGGAGCTGGAGAACTACAGACAGGAGCTGGAGGAGCTCAAACGAGAGCAGGAGGTCACATCAGCAGAGCTGGCTTCCAGTCTGCAGGAGCTAGCCAACATGAGAGAAGGATACGAGACTGAGCTTGAGAGGAAGAACTTTGAAGTAAGAACATTTTTATTTGTTGTTTTCTCCATTAATCAGGCTTAGGTACTTTGGAAGAAGACAAAAAAAGGATGTGATACAGTGAAACCTTGTAAACAAAAATTTTGCTTAAGAATATTTGGTTAGGATTAACAAAATTATGGTCGCAGCAAGGATGTATTATTGTAGTTAGTTCCCTGTTAGCATAATTATAGCATAATTATTTTTACACGAACTCAGTTTTCAGTCATTAGGAATTTGTGTTAACATAGTGGATTCCGAGACCCCACAGTGGGTGTGTGTTCGGGAGGAGGGGGGGGGGGGACCTATTAGGCATATGCAGAACCAACAATCTGCATTCAAAAAAGCCAGATCTGCAAAACAAATTTGCATGCAAAATTAAAGTTCTAGAATAAGACCAAAGTCCAGAAGTGGACAAATAACCAGAACTTTCTGCCGGAGTTTACTGACCGTGAATGATAAGAAGGGGTATGACCTATCGGGCCAGTAGTTGTTAGACTTTTGTTTTATGAATACTGAATAGGCTCAAGTTTCTTGCATAAATATACAAAGTTGTATTTAAAAGTTCTAATACTTAACTCTGATGCATTAGCGTTAAGTTTGTCTAAACCCAGAAAAGGGTATGGTTCTATCAGAGCAAGGTTGGGGTGAGGACATTTCTGCTAGCATGGTACCAGTACTATTTCCAAGGAGAGTGTATTGCAGAGCTCTCCTTTCCATTTTTTTAAGCTATGAAACTGTGTATTGTTGTTCCATCATTTTAGATTATTTCTTAATGTCGTTACATTACACTATTGTTCCACTATGTTCAGACTGCTATTTCAGTGTTACATTGTACAGTTGCTCCGCTATGTTTAGACTGCTATTTCAGTGTTACATTGTACTGTTGTTTCATTATGTTCAGACTGCTATTTTAGTGTTACATTGTACTGTTGTTTCATTATGTTCAGACTGCTATTTTAGTGTTACATTGTACTGTTGTTTCATTATGTTCAGACTGCTATTTTAGTGTTACATTGTACTGTTGTTTCATTATGTTCAGACTGCTGTTTCAGTGTTACATTGTACTGTTGTTTCATTATGTTCAGACTGCTGTTTCAGTGTTACATTGTACTGTTGTTTCATTATGTTCAGACTGCTGTTTCAGTGTTACATTGTACTGTTGTTCCATTATGTTCAGACTGCTGTTTCAGTGTTACATTGTACTGTTGTTCCACTATGTTCAGACTGCTGTTTCAGTGTTACATTGTACTGTTGTTTCACTATGTTCAGACTGCTATTTTAGTGTTACATTGTACTGTTGTTTCATTATGTTCAGACTGCTGTTTCAGTGTTACATTGTACTGTTGTTCCACTATGTTCAGACTGCTGTTTCAGTGTTACATTGTACTGTTGTTCCACTATGTTCAGACTGCTGTTTCATGGTGATGTTACATGTTACTGTTGTTACTGTATTGTTCAGATTGCTAATCTGCAAGAAGACCAAGACAGCATGAACAATACTGTGTTCAGACAGATGGAGACGATCACAAGTCTACAGACACAGATTGGAGCTCAGGAGGTGAGTAGATTGTTAGAGTACGTTTTACGGACAAGTGTGCAAGTGTAGGTTTTATAGGTAGGTTGATGCGAATAGGTTTTATGGATAGGCTGGTGCGAGCAGGTTTTATAGATAGATTTGTGAGAGTATGTTTTATAGATAGGATTGTGTGAGTAAATTTTAAGGATAGGTTTGTGTGGGCAGGTTTTATGGATAGGTTTATGTGAGTAGGTTTTATGGATACATTTGTGAGAGTGGGTTTAAGAGATAGATTTGTTTATGTTTTATACATAGTCTTATATGTGTAGGTTTTAGGGCCTTGTGGCTAGTGTAGTTGGCACAACAAACTGTTCTCATTATTTGTTTTCAAGGACAGGAACAAATTTCCATCACCTTACCGAGCTTGAACCCAGTTCTCTTGCATAAGAGCTGACCATTCTAACTACTCGGCCAGCTGCTGCTAATAAAATTCAATTATAGTCATAAATCATTTTGATGTTTCGTGTCAGGTTAGTTACGAAAACTGGCATGAATATTTGTGAATCTCAATCTCGTTTTTTGACAGTCCATTTATTGATTAATTTCAAATTATTGAGTTGGTTTCCTTTTGAAATTTGTATCCATTTATGTGTTCATGTTCATTATGTTTATCTGACAGATAATTATTCAGGAGATGCAAGTTTGCGTGGAAGAATACAAACATAAGGTATGTTCATAAATTAGTGATGGAACAAATGTTCATTGCATTTGTAATTATTATCTTTATGGTTATTGTTTAAATATAAAAGATTTCAATGGGGGTGGACCACAAGGCAGATATGGTAGATGGTGAATGGGAGCGGACCACAAGGCAGATATGGTAGATGGGGAATGGGAGTAGACCACAAGGCAGATATGGTAGATGGGGAATGTGAGTAGATCACAAGGCAGATATGGTAGATGGTGAATGGGAGCGGACCACAAGGCAGATATGGTAGATGGTGAATGGGAGCGGACCACAAGGCAGATATGGTAGATGGGGAATGGGAGCGGACCACAAGGCAGATATGGTAGATGGTGAATGGGAGCGGACCACAAGGCAGATATGGTAGATGGTGAATGGGAGTAGACCACAAGGCAGATATGGTAGATGGTGAATGGGAGTAGACCACAAGGCAGATATGGTAGATGGGGAATGGGAGTAGACCACAAGGCAGATATGGTAGATGGGGAATGGGAGCGGACCACAAGGCAGATATGGTAGATGGTGAATGTGAGTAGATCACAAGGCAGATATGGTAGATGGTGAATGGGAGCGGACCACAATGCAGATGGTGAAGATATGATATACAGGCAGACCTACAAACATTTGAAGTTAGCAACTGGAAAGAGAAAGTCTGTCAGTCACAGAGAGAGAGATGTTGGTGGGTGATATCTGCAGCAATGAACCTCAAGGGCTCGGAATGCTGTAGAAAAACATTATTATTATTTTTTTTCTTTCACAGGCTACATTGTTTGAATCTGCATCAAGTCTGATTTTTTTTAAAGAATCTTGGCTGCCAGGTCGTTATGTTCACCTTTCTGCAAACTCTAGCAGAAAGTTTGGTTGTTCGTCCACTCTAGACTATGATCTTATTTGAGTGTTGAACGCACGCACACCTGTTTTACACTCTGCATAGCTTTCTTTGTATGCAGAGTGTTTCTAGGATGACTGAAGAGGTGTGGATAGGAGGTCAAGCCCTGGTCCTATTCTACCCCAGCAAGTGTGTTTCAGCACCTCTGTAACCCGATCCTTTTTCTAGTTGTCAAATTTAGTCATCTGTTGACCTTGTCCAGCTCTGAGAGATGCTTAATGTGCACAGTTATATCTGTGATCTCCGATTTCATTTCCATGTCTTAAACAATTCAACTAATCTGATTACATTGCATGCTGGGTCCGAAGGCAGTGGTTGGTGACTCGGAATTCACTGATGACAAGGATTAGTTTCATTTTTGTGCCAGGATATGTGGGGGTACAAGGAAATGAGCAAGCTGATAGGCTTGCAGGTGAGGCTACTGTAAAAGCCGGACAAGCCATGCACCAGGCTGATATACTGAATGCTCTAAGAGAGTTAATATTTTTTTTTTTTGCGTGAACTGAGAACTGTGAACTGCAACCATGATTAGACTGCAAGAACAACATGTTATACCGGGTGTCACCAAACAAGAACACTACGCGGATAGTCAAAGAAGAAGAATAAACCAACACAGAACCGGTGTCGTTAGCTGCTACATGCTGCAAGATTTACTAAGGAGGATCCGAGCACTTATGGACTGAGTGGTTCGACGTGAAATGAGGATAATCCGTCGACTAACTAACTAACTAAACAATTTCATTATGTGGTCAGATCCAACAACTCCAACCTGGTTAATAAATACCTGTAGAAGTCAGAAGTGTCAGCTGAAAGGCGCAAATATCGCGGCCATACTGTAAACGGGCACAACAAAGTGACATTGTTTGATGAATGCACAAGAAGAAGACATGATGCTCTAAACTGCAGAAAACACTACTGCTAACGGAGGAAACAAGACTGCCAATGTAAACAGCTTCCAAGCCACACACACATTACACACACACACACATTACACACATACATTACACACACACACATTACACACACACACATTACACACACACACATTACACACACACACACATTACACACACACATTACACACACACACATTACACACACATTACACACACACACATTACACACACACACACACATTACACACACACACATTACACACACACACATTACACACACAAACATTACACACATATTACACACACATTACACACACACACACACACACACATTACACACACACACACACATTACACACACACACATTACACACACATTACACACACATTACACACATATTACACACACATTACACACACACACACACACATTACACACATATTACACACACATTACACACACACACATTACACACACACATTACACTCACACATCACACACACACACATTACACACACATTACACACACACACATTACACACACACACATTACACACACAAACATTACACACACACACATTACACACACACACATTACACACACACATTACACACACACATTACACACACACATTTTACACACACACACATTACACACACACATTACACACACACACATTACACACACACACATTACACACACACACATTACACACACACATTACACACACACACATTACACACACACACAAAACGGAAGTTGCCCGTTTGTAAGAAGAATCTGCACCCAGTTCATCATCATCATGTTGTGCTGTAATACATCACATAGTGCCTGCAGCCCAGTCCTTCTTTCTGTTCTATCCTGTGTAATACTTGTGATATCATGGAGGGAATCAAGTACAGTGCTTTTGACCTCTCTCAGCAACATTCAGGTTGTTCTCTTCTTCTCATCCCCATTTCCTGTCTCCATTTGTTTTCCATTTCAGTGCCTGTCGGGTGATTCTTTATTCATTTGTCCTCAAGATGTGCTCAGTGTATTGTCACCTTCTTTGCCTTTATAGCTAATGACACAAGCCAACTCACTCCTCACATAATCAGCGGTAGGTAGGTATACAAATTTTGTTGACCATAATAAATTGCTATCCTGCTATTTTGTCAGTTTAAAAGAAAAATAATGTATTTCTTTGTTTGATAACTGCCGACAGCTGGTGGGGTCTGAACAGAGTTTGCATGAAACCATACAGAGGTACGAAGAGCGACTGCGGGAAGTCAACAGCCAGGATGAGAATGCTGACAGCATCAAGAAAAAGCTGCATCAGAAGAATATTGAACTGGAATCGTATCCTTTTCTCCATTGCAGATTTGGTATACTTGTGATGTCTTAAGAAAGGGGGTTTATTATTAACCTTGAACTTCCGAGTCAAAAAGGAACTTGCATTTCCGACTCATTTCCATCAGTGTGGACTCTAGCAGTCTGAAACATTGCTAAATGTGACGGGCACCAAAACGGGGTTGATGGGGATGGAATTCGAGGGGAAAACCATGTCATTATCTAACAAAGTGGCAGCTAGAGAATTGTTGCCACTAAAATAAACATCTAAGGGAGTGTTCTTCTTGTGCCTTCTTTTCCCTAATGGGGCATTGGCCCTCAACCAACTCACGCTGTTCTATCCTTCCTTTGCTGTTGCATGCAGCTCTTGCCAGAAAAGCCACACAGAAAGAAATTAACGTACATAATTAGAGTCTGTTTCTGTTAGACGGCATCATAGATTCCATTTGTGTCACAGGAGATGAATTAACCCATCGGTGACTCAATCTTGTAAACGTTGCTGTCCCAGACTGTTTCTATGGCCTGTTCATGAGAAGCAGGGTTGATGGTGCTGGGTCCTGTTTGTGCCTGTGCACTCTTCTGGAGGAATGTATTTACTAAACTTAAGGCTGGGGTCGTACAGCTGTTCTTATTAACAAAATGGCTTTTGAAGTCATTTTGTGTCATAATTTTCTCACTGGAATTGGAATTCCAGTGAGGACACTAAATGGGTATATTTAGAAAATGATTTTAGTGTAGATAAATTCATTTTTACAAAGTTTATCTCTGACCTACATACAATTTAAAACAAAATATTTTCCACACACGCGCGTGCGTGCGCACGCACACACACACTTACTTTTATGTAGCATTTCCCTGGACATAAGGTTTTATGTATATATAGTCGGCTTTTGTGGCTTAGGCGTTGCGAACGCGCTTTGTGATGCCGGGGTGCCGGGTTCGATCCCTGTCGCGGACGGTTTGTCTTGCGCTGGTTTCGAAAGTGGTACCGAGAGCCGACCGTCCAGAAGCAGTGGCAAACTACTGGACGTAAATATGCCTAGAAAAACCACAACAGCCAGAAAGTCCTGGGGTTGGTTCTGCAACGTCCTGTAAAGGTTATGCAACTAATTTAATTATATATGTATGTTACTTGTGTATATTACGGCATGCTTCGAGGCAGTGCAACACAGAGGCGGACATCTTATGCAGACTTTGTGAAACAAAAAGTTGCAGTCATCCTGTGTTCCTTAACGCCCGAACAGACTTCATCAGAGCCATAAGAAGCTCAACTTGATGCTGCTGGAGTATGAACAGACCAGGAAGGAGAAGAATGAGGAGTACAAACATCTCAAGGTCAGTCATATGGGACTTTTTCAAGGAATATTATTAGATCTGACTTTCAGAGAACCGTATATCAACCTTGACTTTCTGGGGTTGTTTCGGAATCTTGACTTTCCTGGGCCTTTATTTTCAGTCTTGACTTTCCTAGGCCTTTTTTTTCTCCCGTCTTGACTTTTTGAGGCCTGTACTGCAATCTTGACTTTCCATGGCTACCCTCTGCTCCCCCGCATTCCCCCAGTCATGATTGTCTGAAGCTTCTGTGAAAATACCTAGACATTCATAGAGAGAAAGAGAAAGAGAGATTGTATTTTGTAAATCCATTAACCAAAATTAGCATCTTAAGGGGTTTCCTTAAAACCAAGTAGGTTTTGTTTCTAAAGCCAAGTTGACGGCACATTTTCCCAGGTATAGAGGTCATGACAAAAGTCACCTGACACTTATATTGTTTAGGCTCAGGTGAATGTATTTCATTAAATGCTGCAATATGTTTATGTTTTTGGATTTCTCCCTTCATACATTTTTGTATATTTAACAATTCAACCCCGCACCCCCTTTCAATATTAATATACATAAATGGTAGTCGCCTGTGTACAATTGTTTTAAATAATTTGTTTCTTGGGAATTTTCACGGGGTCATTACTTATTAATTTTAGTGCTACTGGGACGAAAGAATTAGATCATCTCACAGTTTTCTAATTTATTGCATAAAAAAAAATTTTTGTTAAAAATAATATTATTATGGTATAGTTATTATGGTGTTGGCATCTGTGGCTTAGGGGCTATGGCCAGCAGTTTTTGGCAACGGGCCGCTTTGCACTGATTTCAGCATACCATTCAGAAAAATAAAGCTACCAGTGCCAAACATGGACACTATGTCAAGTCTATGTATGCAAAATCACCACCTGCCAGATGAGATGCCTAAGAAAGGCCACAAACCTTACCATCTGAGATCGAGTGAATAATGATACGATCTCTCTCTAGCGTATTTGGCTAAACCGGATTGCGCGGTGACCGGGTGACGAACTCCTTGTGGTCCGGGTTCACGCCCAGGGGTAGGCACAAAAGCCACATTTCTGCCAGATTTACGGTATTTACAATGGAATCAAGGTTTAAAGGTTGCGATATCCATAATACCGATCCTAAGCGTTAACAACTCATGGCTTCTCGATATTTAGAAAAAAAAAATTAGTGGGAACGAACCTTGTACTAGATTCATTGAGAAACAGCAGATCAAATGGTTTGGCCATCTCGCTAGAATGCAGCAAGATCAAATACCATCACAAGCACTACATCTGATAAAATCAGTTACAAGAGCAAGAGGACAACCTCAAATACATGGGTTGACAACATTAAAGACACTCTTAGTCTTCACGGCATATCAATAGTCGGTGGCAGCCAGCATGCACTGGATCGCAAATTATTCCTCCCCATGACACCTAACGGCAGCAGTGGTTTATGATGATGATTCAGAAATTGGCTAGTAAAATCATAAAAAGATATAGATGCTGGGGTTAGTTTGCGACATCCTGTAAGTAATTAAATTAGGTTTTCATTCTTCTTCAGGTAGTGCCCCCCAAAACATTTACTTGCAGCTCCTAGGGCCCTCTACTCCCAGGTTGAAAACCACTGCTGTAAAGGATATATATAATTAATATACATTATTTTTTTTAACGAACATAAAAATGACAAGTAATTGATGTGATGCCTGCAACATTACAGATGCAGCTGGCAGAACAAGACAGATTGAAGGAGAGTTTGCACAAGAGCAGACAGGAGGCCGAGGAGCTTCAGTTGATGCTGAACTCGATGAAGTCCAACAACAGGGATGTGTAAGTTATCTGGCTTGAAATGCTCACTACTATCGTCTGTACTCTGTTAGGACTGCAGGATGCGTACACAAGGCTGGTGTGGCTGTTAACGGGTGTGCTAATTGTAACTTCTTTAGAGGTTGAACGGGGTATCTGGGTTCTGTCTTGCTGTCCAGATTGATACTTTTTAATCTTAGGATTTTATGGTAAACCCTGGGCGAGTTGGAGCATATTAGATATATGAGATTAGATAGATGATGATTATAATGAATAAATAATTTTTAGGCTCTGATAAAAGGTTTGCTTGCAAAAGTATGAAAATTAGTTATTCATTAAAATCATCATCTTTCTAATCTCATATATCTAATAGGCTCCAAATCGCCCAGGGTTTTTAACATCCAACAAAGTTCTATCATAATATTTTTGGTTACAGACCTTTTCAGTCACAGCTTTTCTGGCTTGTATTTATTTCCGGTGTTCACGCATGTGTCGAAGGTTATTTCTCTTTGAGGGGAGACTTCTCTTAAGTGATTTTTGTGGATTCTTATTGTTGGCATTGTTTATAGATGTTATTAGCTGATAAAGGTTTTCTAGCCACACTTTTCGTTTGTGTTTGTGCTAATGTTAAACTGACTAGTTGTACTTTTCGTTTGGTTGGACATAATTTCATGATACTCATAATCAAGAGTAACAATAAACATTGAACCTATGTTCATAAGTCAAGCCTGTCTTTCACAGTGTGAAATCTTTGGAAAACTCACTCAAGGAGAAAGAAGAACAACTGAAATGGGAGCAGGTGCACAAGAAATCCATGGAGAATGAGTTGTCTCAGGTTAAAGAACACAATCAGTCCCTGGAAGAATTGTGAGTATGATGTGTAGTGTTTATTTACAGTAGACCCGTGGAGAGAAGGTGGGGAAACTGGCATTAGATTTGGTTGAGAACTCAGAGGAGCCTGGGGTATTGGAAATAGGCAGGTATCACAACAGTTTTTCTTAATCTTCAGTCTCTGAAGGCTTAGATGGCTGAGAAGGACACACAGGGGACGGATGATGGTAGAGTCCCTAACGACATCTTCTGCTGGGTATCACTGATGGGTAGAAGATGTTGAGGTTGGCCCTTTACTGCGAATTAAAGGTGTGTGCAAGTGGGACATGAATAATACAGGTACTGAGATGCATTTGTGGGAACAGTGTGGACCATGTTGCATGGATGGAAATTGTAAGGGGGGGGGGGGGGGAATCAGGAAGGGTATAGGGATAAAGAACAAAACAATTCCAGAAAGTTTGAGATCTGAGTATCTGAGAAGAATCTCACCAAATACATGTGATGACAACAATGGTCTTAAAATCTCATGTTCTAATTGTAGAAGGGTTTTCTTAACACAGGCAAGTGTTGCTGATCACACTTGTCATCTTTACTGGCAGTGATTGCCACACCTATCTATGGCTCAGTAAACCACTTTCCAACACTTATCTGTGGCTCAATAAACCACTTTCCCACACCTATTTATGCCTCAATAAACCACTTTCCTACACCTATTTATGGCTCAATAAACCACTTTCCTACACCTATCTATGGCTCAATAAACAACTTTCCCACACCTATCTATGGCTCAATAAACCACTTTCCCACACCTATCTATGGCTCAATAAACCACTTTCCCATACCTATCTATGGCTCAGTAAACCACTTTCCCACACCTATCTATGGCTCAATAAACCACTTTCCCACACCTATCTATGGCTCAATAAACAACTTTCCCACACCTATCTATGGCTCAATAAACCACTTTCCCACACCTATCTATGGCTCAATAAACAACTTTCCCACACCTATCTATGGCTCAATAAACCACTTTCCCACACCTATCTATGGCTCAATAAACCACTTTCCCACACCTATCTATGGCTCAGTAAACCACTTTTCCACACCTATCTATGGCTCAATAAACAACTTTCCCACACCTATCTATAGCTCAGTAAACCACTTTCCCCACACCTATCCGTGGCTCAATAAACCTCTTTTCCACACCTATCTATGGCTCAGTAAACCACTTTCCCACACCTATTTATGCCTCAATAAACCACTTTCCCACACCTATCTATGGCTCAATAAACCACTTTTCCACACTTATCTATGGCTCAATAAACCACTTTTCCACACCTATCCGTGGCTCAATAAACCACTTTCCCACACCTATCTGTGGCTCAATAAACCACTTTCCCACACCTATCTATGGCTCAATAGACCACTTTCCCTCACCTATTTATGGCTCAATAAACCACTTTCCCTCACCTATTTATGGCTCAATAAACCACTTTTCCACACCTATCTATGGCTCAATAAACCACTTTTCCACACCTATCTATGGCTCAATAAACCACTTTTCCACACCTATCTATGGCTCAATAAACCACTTTTCCACACCTATCTATGGCTCAATAAACCACTAGACAGAAAGTGCCAAGAAATGAATATACAGGAGAAAATGACCACCAATAGAGCACTTTTGTGTACTATGGAAAAGTCCCTCACCACAGAAACTCACTGAACTGACTGCAGAGAAGGCTCACTGTTATCCTAAGTTATCTTGAGGACTGGTGTGGGTGATCATGCTTCTGCACAGCTCACAGAAGATATCAACTAGCACTTCTCAGAATGGACTTCAAAATAGATTGCTATTGTTTTGATAATAGTTGTAGCTGTAAAAACTAACCTGTCTCACCGCTGTTGTCTGTTAATTTATGTTGTCAAGCCCAAAGAGAATGACAAAAATGTTAAAATCCACACTTGCTGTTAAATGTATGTATTGTCTTCATTGCATTATATATCCATTTTTGTTTATCCATGCCCTGATATTATTCATTATTGAGTCTCCACTAACACAACACAGTTATATGCTTGTGACTTATTTTCTATCATTCCTCTCCCCCCTAACACAGCATGAGGTTGTAAGCTTGTTGCTGAGTTTGTTTTCCTCTCCTCTAGGCTCAGATCCTCAGATGAGAAACAGGAGCAGTATCAGCAGGAGGTGGAGAGGTAATCTGTCTGTGCTGTTATTACAGCAGTGTTGTTATAGTTCAGCAGTGTTGTCATTGTTCAGCGATGTTAATATAGTTTAGCAGCAATGTTATAGTTTAGTAGTGTTGTTATAGTTCAGCAGTGTTGTTATAGTTCATCAGTGTTGTTATAGTTCAGCAGTGTTGTTATAGTTCATCAGTGTTGTTATTGTTCAGCAGTGTTGTTATAATTCAGCAGTGTTGTTATTGTTCAGCAGTGTTGTTATTGTTCAGTAGTGTTAATATAGTTTAGCAGCAATGTTATAGTTCAGTAGTGTTGTTATAGTTCATCAGTGTTGTTATAGTTTATCAGTACTGTTAAGTTCAGCAGTGTAGTTAGAGTCCAGCACTGTTATAGTTTATCACTGCTGTTATAATTCAGCAGTGTTGGTATTGTTCAGCACTGTTATTGTTCAGCATTGTTGTTACTGTTCAGGAGTATTGTTACTGTTCAGCAGTGTTATAGTTCAGCGGTGTTGTTATTGTTCAGCGGTGTTGTTATAGTTCAGCGGTGTTGTTATTGTTCAGTGGTGTTATAGTTCAGCGGTGTTGTTATCGTTCAGCAGTGTTGTTATAGTTCAGCGGTGTTGTTATAGTTCAGTGGTGTTGTTATTGTTCAGTGGTGTTGTTATTGTTCAGTGGTGTTGTTATAGTTCAGCGGTGTTGTTATCGTTCAGCGGTGTTGTTATAGTTCAGCGGTGTTGTTATAGTTCAGTGGTGTTGTTTTTGTTCAGCGCTGTTGTTATTGTTCAGCGGCGTTGTTATGCTTTAGCAGCGTTGTTATAGTTTAGCGGTGTTGTTATTGTTCAGAAGTGTTATTGTTCAGCGGTGTTGTTATTGTTCAGAAGTGTTATTGTTCAGCGGTGTTGTTATTGTTCAGCGGTGTTGTCATTGTTCAGCAGTGTTGTTATTGTTCTGCACTTGTTGTTATTGTTCTGCACTTGTTATCGATCTTGTTCTGGCTGTGTTATTCATGTCTGTAGAAGCAGTTGAAATATGCATGTGGGAACACTTTGCTGTGTACACACAATAGTTTGATGGTCAGTTGAAAGTTACCATTGTAATAGATCACCCTTTCATGCTGCGAATTTAAAAAAAAATGTGGGGGGGAGGGGGGCATAAATCACTAGGAATGCTCTCCCCCCCCCCCCCACAAAGGTCGCTAAAAAATTATTTTTTTAAATCTAATTTATCTACAATTCTGTGTCCATGCAGGCTCCAGTCCAGGCTGGATGCACACTACCAGGAGAAGATGGAGCTTAGTTCCAAAGTTGAAAGTCTTCAAGAGGAGAAATCCAAACTGGCCAGTGTAAGAATATTTTTATCTTCACTGTCTACATTGTTTACAATGTTACTGTGTGTTAATAATTCCTAGACTTTTTGTGTGTGTAGCTTTCACTGCAAAGGTGCATCTGGTATACGGTGCTAGACCAGTACAGGTCTTCTCGGCTTATGACTGAGTTCTGTTCCGACTAAAATGTCACACATGGAAGTGGTCATAAGTTGAATTTATATTTTGCAACACTATTTTCATTCAAACTTGTAAAAAACAGTCTGTCATACACTTAGGGTCCAACCTGCTCTGATGACAAGAGCTTGCTGCGCTCTGGGTGTCGGTTCTCGGAACCTTTTAACCATACTAATGTAGCTATTATTCTTTGTTAACATTTTTTCATTCGTGGCTGTAAGAGCGGATGGTCATAAACCGCATTGGTCGTAATTGGAGGAGATCAGTTTGATAGACCACTAGGTGATGTGGTCAGCCTTTTGCCAGCTGCCTTTACTTTCAGTCCTATTTCCTGCTACCCAGTTTAGGCTGTTTTGACCTTGGGGGGGGGGGGGGCACTGTTTAATTCTAGTATAGAATGGATTTTTCCGTACTGCTGTAGAGTATTGCATACATTGCTTTTTAAGGCCTGCTATAGGCAATCATTGCGGCGTCCGTGGCTTAGGCGTTGCTAGTCCGACTTGTAATCCAGCATACCGCGATCGAAACTCACTGCTGACTGTGTGGATTTTTATCATGGTGTGGGGCGTCGCAGGTCGACCCAGCCTAAAATGGGTACCAGGATGGGCTGTCCTGGAAAAGTAAAGACATCCGGCGTAATGCTGACCACATGCTGATGGTCTGTAAAAATATGGGCGCTCTTCCCATATGCCCGATACGCCTAAAGGCGTGACAAGGGATCTTTACTTTACTTATATGCAATCATTGCAGTCATCATTGTGACCTAAAATAGCAGTTGATGCAATACTCCATAATCATCATCACCATCATGTGTCCTGCTCAGCAGCATAGGTGCTCGTGTCTCTCCACAGATCTCGGCCCTTGGTATTTTCAATCAATTCCACTGATGATATTCCTCCATACCATCCCTTCAGGTTGTCTAGCATCATCTCTGTTGGTCTGCCTCTTCTACCATTGATCTTTCTGGTCATCATAATGGTCTCCGTTGCCTCTCTTCTCATTACATGACCAAAAAACACAGACAGCCTCTTTCTTACAGTTGTCTATCTAGTTTCTAATTCCATCAGCCATGTCTGGGCAGTTGTTCTCAATCACTGTCTGTCCACATTTCCATGGCCCTCAAGTTCTTCTTAATTTCTCTTATTTCCCAGGATACACCACCATTCAGCACCATTGGTTCAACAGGAACTTCCAGAACTCTTTTTCTGACGCCTAATGAAAGGGACTGGCTGAATCTTAGTGTGGAAGTATCAGTTATTTACTGGGTGGTCTTGAACTTTTGGCCACCAGTGTATGTTGTCAAAATGTCACTGATTGAGGCAGATTCAATTGTCTTGTAATTGTGTATGATAGGCAGTGACTGCGATATTAAGTGAGGTCAATAATTGCAACAGTTGCACTTCTACCCGCAGGAGCTGCTCATTGTCAAGGAGCTGAACAGTCAGCTGGTGGAGGAGAGCAGTCGATTGATTGGACACTCTAACATGAACCAGAAAATACGTCTCTTTAACAAGAAGAACCAGGAATACAATGATCTGAACAAGGTAATACATCAGGTTGAGAGAAATAGAGGTGTGGTTGAGGGAAATAGAGGTGAGATTGAGGGAAATAGAGGTGTGGTTGAGGGAAATAGAGGTGTGGTTGAGGGAAATAGCGGTGTGGTTGAGGGAAATAGAGGTGTGGTTCAGGGAAATAGCGGTGTGGTTGAGGGAAATAGAGGTGTGTTTGAGGGAAATAGTGTGGTTGAGGGAAATAGAGGTGAGGTTGAGGGAAATAGAGGTGTGGTTGAGGAAAATAGAGGTGTGGTTGAGGGAAATAGAGGTGTGGTTGAGGGAAATAGCGGTGAGGTTGAGGGAAATAGAGGTGAGGTTGAGGGAAATAAAGGTGTGGTTGAGGGAAATAGAGGTGTGGTTGAGGGAAATAGAGGTGAGGTTGAGGGAAATAGAGGTGAGGTTGAGGGAAATAGAGGTGTGGTTGAGGGAAATAGAGATGTGGTTGAGGGAAATAGAGGTGTGGTTGAGGGAAATAGAGGTGTGGCTGAGGGAAATAGCGGTGTGGTTGAGGGAAATAGACGTGTGGTTGAGGGAAATAGAGGTGTGGTTGAGGGAAATAGAGGTGAGGTTGAGGGAAATAGAGGTGTGGTTGAGGGAAATAGAGGTGTGGTTGAGTCTGTAGAGCAGGGCTTTCCACACTGTGTCATGACATATTAGTGTTGGCTGTATTGCGAAGATATATTGTGTGTTATTGGTTTTTTCAGTTTGATTTTAATTATTGTTTCTCACGTTATAACAGTAGCATAATTCTTGGAATTATATATATATATATATTTTTTTTAATCTAAAAAGTTTCCACACGATAGACTGTGTTAAAAAACATTTTGCTTTTTTAAATTTGTGTGTGTTTATCTTTTATGGGGGGGGGGGGGGGTGTGTGTGTGTTAGTTAAACCTTTGGTTTGCTAGTAGATTTAGTGACCATGTTGTGAAAAAATGCTGTTCTAAAACTGGACTTCGCGGCGACCAGGTGACGAACTACTTGTGGTCTGGGGGTAGGCAGAAAAGACACATTTATCCCAGATTTACAGTATCTATCATGGAATCAAGGCCGAACGGTTGCGGTATCCATAGTACCGAGCCAAAGGGTTAACAACTCGTGGTTTCTGGATATTTAAAAAAAAAAAAAAAACATTGATAAGAGAGGCCAGCACAGGAGTACAGGACAGGAGGGAAGGGAGGAATGGACTGTGTGTCCTGTGTGACAGTTAATGGCACAACAGTAAGATGAATGAATGAGGAAAAAAGTATGTTGCCAACATAACAATTCGAGAAAACTCTGGGGTAGAAGATCACTTAAATTGCACTCAGATACCACCATATGTGCTTCAGTCTCCACCCGTAGATTGTACAAGAAGAATCTCAACGCTGTGTTTGAACTCAGTAGCACTTTAAGGTACCCTGTATGTGTATACATGAAGGGTACACACTAGACTGTTTTGGGGAAGTGACTTTTTCATGTGGAAGTTTTGACTCTGCAGTTTTGAATTCATGTTAACGAGGTTTTACTGTCCTAACTACTACTTGTCGGCGTTTGTGGCTTAGGCGTTTTGAACGAGCTTCATAATGCCGTGGTGCTGGGTTCGATCCCAGCTACGGATGATTTTTGCGTTGGTTTTGACAGTTGTACTGAGAGCTGACTGTTCAGAGGCAATGGCAAACTACTTAATGTAAAATTTGTCTACAAAAAATACCCAACAACAGCCAAACAGTGCTGGGGTTGGTTCTGCAACATCTTGTTAAAGATAAGCAACTTACTTCAACTACAACTTATAGTTACATAACTAGCATTATTAGAAAAATCATGTGGCAGAGAAGATATGGACTGAAAAAGCTGTATCAGTCTGAGAACAGGTACATGGACATAGCTAAGGCTCTTCCACTAGTCACTGCAGCACCTAGAAGAAGGGTGATTTTGAGCAAACCATAGATGTCTGTTGTGTGCAGTTTCTGGAACAAAGATTGTGCTTGTCATGGTGACATATTTGTTAACAGAATGCAGAATTGGATGCGTAAAGTTTTGCTTTTGTATTGTGTGACACTTATGCAAAAATGATCTCATCTTTGATATTGTATTTTTTTTAAAATACAGAAATGCTCCCCATGAAGGTTCTGAGGCCCTATTGTGTAAGGAACAAGAGTAGCCTCCCCCCCCCCCACCCCCCAGCAAGCATGCTGTAAAAGGCAACTAATTAAAGTTGTTTCCTTTGAAATCAGAGTACATCTGTCTGAGAGATGAGGAACCAACAATCTGCACACAAATAAGCCAGATCTGTAAAATGGATGTGCATGCCAAACTCAAGTTCTGACACAAGACTAAAGTCCAGATCAACTAGAACTTTCTACCGAAATTTACAGCTGGTGAACGCTAAGAAAAAAAGATACAATAAGGTTACAAATTAATCCCATGTCTTTACCGTCTGGCAGAAGTACATGGAGCTCCAGGCTGACTACCGCAAGATGCAGGAGATGCTGAAGCCGCCAGCTGTGCTCAACCTCTCGGCCTCCAGACCTTACGGCGGCGCAGGCGGTTTACACGATATCACCAACATAACTGATTAGTTCACTGTAGTCATTTCCTGATTTATGCCTGTCAAAAATAATGTTCGCACCAACACTTCTTCTTTGGCAGTTAACATGACATCACCAACATAACTGATTAGTTCACGGTAGTCATTTTTTGGTTTTATGTCCGTCAGATATCATGTTTGCACTGTCACAATTCACAGGTCATTACCAAAATAATTGGTTAGTTCACTTTAATGATTTCTGATATATGTCTGTCTGACGTAATGTTTACACCATCACTTCTTATTTGCCAGTTTAAAGGTCATCACAAACATAACCAATTAGTTCACCTGTATGATATCTGATATATGTTTATCGGATGTAATGTTCACACCAACATCAACATCCCTTGTTTTGCAGCCGTGTTTTTAACATAGCCATATAATATTCCCATCACTGTTTTACTATTTCTGGCCTACATTTATAGAGCATGCCCCATGTGACTACCTATTAGGATTTTCTGTTAATGGGCCATGGTTAAATATCACTCACCGCAAAGTGGTGAATGCATTAGTTTATAGGTGCAGTAGTCAAGGGTATCATCATTGAGTTCACAGTGTTGGATTTTGTAATACATCCCACATCATCATCATCATCTTGTAACACTACGTGTCGTTGGGTCACCAGTTTCTGTTGACTGTCTGATCAGCTCTCTCCACCTTTGGCGGTCAGTTGTGATGGACTACATGGTTGCATACCTGAGGCCTGTCCAAGTCAGTCAGGTTCTGTAACCAGGACTTTCCACTTCAGATACCCATAACTGGTTCTTTCTTTGTGGGGCATTGTTCGGCATTTTATAATCTGTTTACATCAACATTAATTATCAACTTCACGTGGGCTGATAGACGGTGATGCCTGCGAGAGAGGGCCGATAACAGAGGGGCAAAAACTGCATAAGCAGAAGAGTTGAACAGAGGTAGACCATAAGAGAAGAGATATCTTCGGGCAGATGTACAAGCACTTGGAGTCTGAGAATGGAAAAAGAAGGTTCAGTCAAAGAGATGAGTGGAGATGGGTGAAATCTGTAGCAGGGAACTTCAAGGCCTGGGAATGCTTGAGAATAATTGTCTAAATTTAACATGTCCCTACGGCATCTTAGCCAGTGCATCAGGTTATCTGTGCCATGGTTAGGGATTCAAATCAAAGTATGGACAAGATTGGATTCTTTCTGCCAAATGTAGTCCTGTTGGCCCTTGTATGTGGGCCAATCCTGCAGTGTGTGGTCGGCTGCCGTTTGCCTGTGTCGCCAAGAGACTTAAAACCTAGAGTCATGTAAAGGTTTCATTTCCAGGTCGTGAGGTGCTCTGGATATCTCTGTTGCTGAGGCGATATTTGTATGGCTCAGTCAGCCTTCAACGGGCGCTGTAACTAATATTATGCTGACCAACTTGATTTTCCTAGTACATTTTCTGAATTTTGTGTGTTTGTGGGTTTTTGTTGTTGTTGTTGCTTGGTGGACCTGACAATCTACACAGTTAATAAATAAAAAAATTAAAAAAAAAATCTTAAAGTAAGAATTCAACACATCACTACAAGACAAGTACCCGAGCCACTGCACTAACCTATCTCTCATGAATCTTGTGGCTAGATGTTATTTTCATTTTTTGTTTCTTTTGTTTATTGTTTTTTTATAAACATTATCACCATGTGGTCTAATCCTACACGGCTGCAGCTCTTCGCACTGTTTATCGACTGATATTTTCTTTGCAAGCCATAGCACCAGACTTTCCACAACCTTCATTTCTCTAGATCCTGTACTGCCTTTCAGCATCGGGTTTTCAAGAGGCATCTGGTTCGAGCCTTGTCTTTTGCTAAACAAATGCTGGTATTCGTGGCTTTAGATATTCCGTCTATCCATCGCTTAAGCGGGTGACCTCTAACTTTGCTTCCATTGTATATTAATGACAGGGATCTCTTCAGGGTTCACTTTCTTGTGATTGCCTTGACACATTTTGAAACCAGTTGATCTGTTGTCTGTTAATATACTTTAGCACTGGTTCTATTCCAGCCAGTTCAGGTCACCTCATACAACAACAACAACAAAAGTCTAGTATTTATCAGAAGGGATGTACATGTAAAGAATTTTCTCCTGAACCAGTACCAAAATATCATCTCCCCAGGAACTGTGTTGCGGTGCTGTCCCTCTCCTCTACAAACTCACATTCCAGCAGGGTGTGCAAGGCCAGTGCTAAAAATTTACATCTGCGAAGACGTATGGTAGGATGTTTCCAAGTCTTGGTTATTGTGTATCCCTGCATATAAAGGCTGAAATGAGATGACAGAGAAGGGCTGCAGAAGTTCCGAGAAGAGATAAAATCAGGAATGAAAAGACAAAAAAGTTTCAATTAGCAAATTAACCGATAACACAAAAGCAGCATACTGAATTAATACAAAGCCAGCAAATAAAATGATTTGCCTACTTAAAGAGGATGCCTTGTGATGCCTTTCCCTACAGTGCATATATCAAAGAGAGAAGGGATGTAAATCCTGAGGCAGGCCAAGAAAAATATGAAAAGATAACATAAGAGAAACTCTACAAAAACACAGTGTGTCTGTGGTTGAGGTGACCAGAGAGCAAGAAGGAGAACCTTGTATCTCCCTGAACACCTGAAGCGGTAAAATACGCACGAAGGAGGAGATATACCAGCTGACAAATTAGGACTAGATAAGTCAGTGTTTCCTATGTGGGTTTAGATATGTGATTGTTAACAGGTTCATCAGAGGAATCTTTCTTTTAACTTCATTGTCTGTTACAAAGCTGCAGTTCTCTTCTCTGGGTGTGCCCACTAGTGTTTAATCTCCTCGTAATGTGTATGGCACACACACACACACACCCTTTGTGTCTGAGCCACACACAGCAAATTCAAACAATATACCCAAGAACTCATCATTATCATAAACCACTTCTGCCGTTTAGCGTCGTGAGGAGGAATAATTTGCGATCCAGTGCACGTTGGCTGCCACTGGCTATTGTCATGCCGTGAAGGCGTAGAGTGCCTTTAATGTTGTCAATCCATGTTTTCCACTGCCGTCCTCTTGCTCTTGTAGCTGATCTTCTTAGATGTAGTGCTTGTGATGGTATTTGACCTAAGAACTGTTCACATCATATTGGCTCTGTAACATTTATTGTTTTACATGAAGATAAATCTGACACACATTTGTGGTCATCTCTTTGTTTTTGTTCTATGGTTTGTCCTTAAACCAACATAAATGTACATTACATGTTTTTTAACATTCATCAAAAGTTCCAGCTAATGTTTTCTCGGAAACAAATGTACAATACTTGCCTGTTTTGTTGTTGTTGTGCCATTGTTGACCAAACATTGTTGCCTTGATCTCTCACTATGCCAGGAGGGCCCATTTATAAGTTTAATTTTGAATTGATTGTGCATCTGATTTACAGTGTGGCCTGTATGAAGATTATGAGCTGACGTAGAAACTTATTGGATAGATTGTGATGAATTCTTTTATGAAGTAATGACAGATTGTATTTTCATTTCTACTTGGGATGAAAGTTAGACAACAAAAGAATAAAGTCTAGATGAAACATGGTCATTGTTGAATATTTTTTTTTTGTCATGTTAAAGTTATGTTTTAACAATGTGACCTGTACATATAATTGATGTGGCATGAAAAAAGGAATAGGACCCCCTCCCCCCCCACCCACCCACTCCAACAAGCAAGTATGATGCACACACAAAAAAGCAACTAATTAGGGGCTGCAAAAGTTAGAATTCATTTGCTCAAGAGGCAATGAACCAACAGTCTGCCTACAAGTAAGCCAGATCTGTAACATGGATGTGCACACAAAACTCAAGTTCTGAAACAAGACTAAGTCCAGAAGTGGATGAACGACCAGTTTTTACAGCCAGTGGGTGCTTGCAATAAGGGGGGAGGCGGACGAACACAGAAATTTGAAGATGCTGGTAGAGGCGGAGTTGTTGGGGAAAAAAAAAAACAGGCGCGTTTATTATTTCAGCCATAAGAAAGATATAACACTTTAACTCCAAACTGGGGAGAAAAGTTGAAGGTAGGCAAACATGAAAAGATGAACACTGCGTGTACAATCAGTGAGAGACGGAGAGTGATGACCTATTAGAATCAACCCTTGATGCTAAGGCAATTACATCAATCTTCCTTTGTCAGTTGGGACACCCCCGTTTGGGTTCCTAGACACCATTTTGGGACAACCAGAATAGACCCACTGCCTCTCTAACAAGCATGTCTTAGGAGTCAACCAAGTGGGTGCTTCCCTCAAAGTCGGAGTGAGTCTGCCTGAGTGGCAAGGAACAACCAGAATAGACCCACTGCCTCTCCAACAAGCATGTTGTAAGACTCAACCAAGTCGGAGTGAGCCTGCCGGAGAGGCAAGGAACAACCAGCTGCACCCAAATAAGCCAGTAAAACAAATGTACATGCAAAACTCAGGCCATGGCACAAAAGCCACAGTCCAAATGGATGAACACCCAAAACTTTCCACTGGAGCTTACAGCTGATGAATAATAAAAAAAAAAATTTAAAAAAAAAAGAAAGAGGGGAAAGAGAATTCTCAAGAACTACATCTGTATATAAATCCTATTCTGATATATAGAAGTGGATCATGAACAATTGGATGATATGTGAAAAAAATTTTGGAAGTGCCAAGATGTAAATTTATATATGATGATGAGAATACTCTGGGCACATAAAACTAACTCACGGAGAGAACTGATTGTCCACATCAGAAAGAGGATCTACATTCTGTGGTCATGTGATCAGAGGGAGAAAATTGGAGGCCAAGAAAGAAGATGTTGGACAGTTTGAAATGGCAATCATAAAAAGTACATGAGACAGAAAGGAGCTCCTGTGTTGTAGCGGCTAAACGCTCACCTGCGGATCAGAAGGTCGTAGGTTCGAGTCCTGACAGAACCAAACTTTTTTTCAAAAATGACCTTGACTCCCAGGTTGACCCAGCCTTTAATGGGTGCCAAGTGGAGTCCTGCGAAGTAAAGGCGGTCGGTGTGATGCTTACCACATCACACGCCACTTGGTCTATAAGATATAGGTCTAGCCCTATGTGCCCAGTATGTCTGAAGGTGTGGAAAGGGCTCCTTGATTTACATGAGGATTCCAAGTGTTAATTTATTATATCCTATTTTCGTGGTCTACCCCCATTCAACTCTTTTGTGCAAGCAGGTTTTGTCTGTTAATTAATGTTATCGGCTCTCCTTTGAATCAACCCCCAAAATGGCGGCTTTAATATGATGGCATTCGAAAGAGAGCTAAATTGGCCAATTTCTTGCCATAAAATATCCAAAAATATCCGAATGCGGGTCAGTTCTATTAAAAATATATTTGTCGGCTCCGGATAACGAAACAAATGCTCTGACAGGGCGATATGTTACTTGCCGACCTGCTTCTGCGAGTGTGCCTCACCGCCAAGCGTATCCCCCGTGCGTATCCAGCGGCGCGGATGGGGACTAAACTAGATGGCTGGGACTCACGAGCGGCAGCTACTGCATCTCCTGCAACTTCCTCCAATTATTGTACTCGTGAGTCCCAGGCACCTAGTTTAGTCCCCTTCCGCGTAGCGGCGCGGGGGAATACGCTCGGCGGTGAGGTACACTCGCAGAAGCAGGTCAGCAAGTCACGTATCGCCGAGACCCAGTCAGAGCATTTGTATCGTCTGCTAGTATCATCTGCAGAAACGCTCAAAATTATCGTCTGCTACTATCGTCTGCAGAAACTGTCGGTATTTATCGTCTGCTACTACTACCGTGTGCAATGTTCATATTGTCAAGTAATCCTAGTTTTGCCGCGATTTGTTCCTTGGCAGAAAGTCCGTATTTTAGATATACGCGAACACCGTCGTTCGGATATTTTATGGCCAGAATGTGGCATGCCGCCATTTTGGGGGTTGATTCAAAGGAGAGCCATGTTATCTGCCATTCTCCGGAGATGCCCCAGCCATTGCAGTTTGTTAGCACTCGGAAGACACCCTGGCTGGTCATGACAATACATGAAGAAAGAAGATTTGGTAATGAAAGAAGATTCTTAGCGGCTGGCTGTGATAGGGGCGGCTTTCTGAAAATAAATAATACCTGCTATATGATGAGGAAGAAGACGAAAATGATGATGATGATGTTGTTTGATGTTTTACTTTGTACTTACAAGTCCTAAAAGGGGGATAACTAAGAATTAGCTGCAGACGACACTAAAATGACCGACCAGTAACACAAGTTTGGAACAAGAAAGAATGTTGTGAGCTACAATTATTTTTTTTAATCGAGAGCAGCCTTAAGTAATCTTAGTTGAACAATGGGTATGCGAGGTTCTATCTGTGCAGTGCAGGCTGGAAGCTGTGCCGCGTTGGCGTCGATCTGCGCCAAGCTTGCGCTGACTCCTTCGGTGACGACCACACTGGTAGAAAGTCTGTCGCTTTGGGTTAGTGGCAGTGTCGGGGTTTCCTTGACCACAACAGACCAGGTGAGATTCTAGTTTTTATACTTTTGTTAAAAAAAAAAAAAAAACAACCACTCCCGAGATTAGGGCTCAGACGATTAACTCTTTGAGTCCGGGGGGGGGGGGGGGGTTAGCATTGGAGGCGCAGATGACCGTAATGCAATTTTGAAATGTCACAAGTGTTTCACATTAAAAAAGATCATACTTATTCTACTGCCTTTCTCTCACTCTTGTTGTACCCTACCAGGACATCACACAAGCGATGGACACCCAGTGATTCAAAGTGTCACCATGCGGATGAGGATAACCCGTGGAGAGGTCCCAGAAACCCCTTTCAGCCGCTAGGCCATATTTATGGCCCTGCTGCCCGGCTTGCTAGCGTAGTTGGCTAAACCGGACTACGCGGTGACCGGGTGACGAACTCTTGTGGTCCGGGTTCACGCCCCGGGGTAGGCAGAAAAGCCACATTTTCTCCCAGATTTACGGTATTTACAATGGAATCAAGGCCTAAGGGTTGCGATATCCATAATACCAAGCCTAAGGGTTAACAAATCATGGCTTCTGAATACTAAAAAAAAAAAATGGCTTTGCTATATTCAGGGCCCCCGGCAAAAGCCATGGTGGGGCTTTGAATAACGAAAAATTGAATTGTTAGTTAATTATCAGTAAATAAACATTTGGTAATATATTTGTACAAGACAGTTTGTTGAGACCTCAGAAATGTTAGAATCCAGAGATGGAAAAAAAAAAGCAGCCCAGATACTTTGAAAGAGGTGAGAGCTTGAAGACAGTTTATCACAGACATTAGGAAGAGACATCATTGAGGGGTTGGGGGGGGGGGTGAGAAGGGAAGGGAGGAATAATTTTTATAAGAAGAGGGAAACTGGAACAGGTTGTGACCACTGATATATGCTATTGAAGATCACAGATTATGGAGAGGCATGATCATCCACGCCAGTCGACAAGGCACTTGATGATGATAATTTTTACCAGTATAAAATAAACATCATCATGAAGATGCATCACAGAAATACAGAGCACGCTAGGATAAGGGAAAACTGCATTGCATAAGACAAACATCTTGTGAATTAAACCCCAATCATTGGAAGTTAGAGAAAGAATTCTTGCATGAAACGTAATATCAGTTTTTGACATGGCTGTGATTCCTTGACGGTTAGTTAGTTGCATATTCTTTACGGGAAGTTTGCATATGAACCCCTGCATTTTTTGGCTGTGTGAAGTTTTGCTTGGCATTTTACGATCAGTAGTTTGCCATTGCTTTTTGAACAGTGTACACTACATACCGTTATCAAATTTATTTCAAAGGACAGCGGGTACTTGCATTCTAAGGTAAACCAGCTAACTGGTTTTGAAGGTTGTATTTGAGATGTATGGTGTAGTTGACACCCATCTATTTTATTTCCAAGATAATCTTGATTTCATACAAACTTGTGACTTTTCCCCCCCCCCCCCCCCCCCCCCCCCCAGCCTTATAGAGGTTTTGAAATTTTAATTCTATTCTGATTAGAAGATTAATACAGTTAGTATTGCAAGATTGCATTTCCTGTAGGATGTCAGTATTTCCCCCTCCCCTCCCCCTCTTAATCTGAGTTATTCTTAGAGGGTTAGAGAAAGACAGGGAGAAATGATTTTTATCAGGTCTTTTCTTTTTGTAAGGCAAGTACTCAGTGCATGAATTGATACATGCTGTTAGATATTGCTTGATGTAATTACATATAGCAATGCAAAGATTAAACAGCCTTAAAAGTCTATGGTTGAGCACCAGCAAGAAGATCAAAATCAGAATGTTGAGAGCATGCATCTTCCCTGTGGCTACATACGGATGTGAGTCGTGGACTATCTCTCAGTCCTTAAGAAAGAGAATAGTGGCTTTTGAGCTGAAATGCTATAGAAAGATTCTGAGAATATCTTGGAAAAAGAAGAGAAATACTGACATCTTGGAAGATTTGAACATCAAGGAGATTGGCTAATAAACAGCATCCTGTCTCGGAAGCTGAAATATTTTGGTCATATCAAGCACCATGGGGGATTAGCAGAAGGCATGGTACCAGGAAGGAGGGGCAGGAGCCGACCGACACGAAGATGGGCACAGGATATAAGTGACTCCTTGAGTGTGAAAGTACATGAGGCGGGAGAACTGGCGAAAGACCGAGTTTCTTTCAGGCAGACTGTGATGAGAGTGACGTTCTGCTAAGGACCTGATACATGATGATGATGAATTACATATAATTATCCAGAATTTACATCCACACAGAAAAAAAAAATTTCTCTGTCTTTCTACAGCTTGTACTTGTCACCCGGGTTATTTCTGCGGTCGGAATCTTACTCTTCAATGCAGTGATGTGGACCCAGTTTACCAAATCAATGCACCTGTGTTCCAGTACTTTAGAAGCAACAGCCAGCACTACATCTTCCAATTTTTTCTTCACAGTAAGGATCATATACTATTTTTGGTTCTTTCGTAATACCCTACCCTAGATGACTTCACAGGACAGTCTAACATTTTAGAGGATGATAAGACTGGGTTTCCCGGCTTCTGATACTGTTAACGACCCCAAAACATCTAGAACTGGCCCTAACCC
Organism: Candidula unifasciata; assembly: GCA_905116865.2. Lineage (NCBI taxonomy): Eukaryota > Metazoa > Mollusca > Gastropoda > Stylommatophora > Geomitridae > Candidula > Candidula unifasciata. Next base: position 115,640 of record CAJHNH020000136.1, read on the forward strand.
ACCTACATCCCACAAGAGAGTGTAACCTAGATCCCAAGACTGCATGCAGCCTAGGTCCCACGACTGCATGCAACCTATCTACCACCCCCTGAAATATTAGACTGTCCCGTGACCTGTGGATTTCCCCTATTTGGGGTAGGATATTAAGAAAGCACCCTTTTTTCTTTATATGCTATTGTAAAACATAAATCTTCACTTTGGAAGTTGGCTGCAGTATCTGAGTCTTAGTCAGTGCATCAACTTCACTGCATTGGGTTTCCCATACTTGCTCTGTTCCTGTGCCAGCACGGTCAAAATTAAATGTCCACCACTGTCAAATGTGAAAAGAAAAAAAAAACAACTGCTGAACAAACAGTTAGTCTCGGAACAGTCCAGAAATATTTGCATGCAGTAAATGTAAATTTCAGTTGCTAGAGGCGCCGGAGCCAACAGTCGCCACCAGAAAAGCAGTTTGTTATTGATGTACGTAGTCGGGTATGATAGGTTGGCTACTATACACATGCATACTGAATACCACTGCACAAATGAAAGGCATTTCACAGTAAAAACTCAGCTCACAGGGCTGCACCAAGCACTACACTAAGTAGCTCAGGCAGTGAAATCCTGGCTGCAGTGTATTGACTGCTAACTATGGGAATATTACATGTTGAGAGACCCAAATCTATTACGTGTTGAGAGACCCAAATCTATTACGTGTTGAGAGACCCAAATCTATTACGTGTTGAGAGACCCAAATCTATTACGTGTTGAGAGACCCAAATCTATTACATGTTGAGAGACCCAAATCTATTACATGTTGAGAGACCCAAATCTATTACATGTTGAGAGACCCAAATCTATTACGTGTTGAGAGACCCAAATCTATTACGTGTTGAGAGACCCAAATCTATTACGTGTTGAGAGACCCAAATCTATTACGTGTTGAGAGACCCAAATCTCTTCCATGTTGAGATACCCAAATCTATTACGTGTTGAGAGACCCAAATCTATTACGTGTTGAGAGACCCAAATCTATTACGTGTTGAGAGACCCAAATCTATTACGTGTTGAGAGACCCAAATCTATTACGTGTTGAGAGACCCAAATCTATTCGATGTTGAGAGACCCAAATCTCTTCCATGTTGAGAGACCCAAATCTCTTCCATGTTGAGAGACCCAAATCTCTTCCATGTTGAGAGACCCAAATCTATTACGTGTTGAGAGACCCAAGTCTATTACGTGGTACAATTCTCATATGACCTATCTGAAAACCAGGAAAACAGTCTTTTTCTAAACAACTCACCATGGGAATTGAACCTTTTATTTTACACCAACAATAACACCATTGGTGTTAGCAGGCATGCAGGCAAGTTTCTGAATGAGCACACAGTCAGACATGTTTTAGAATGAGCATGCAGGCATGTTTGGTAATGAGCACACAGTCAGGCATATTTGGGAATGAGCACACAGTCAGGCATGTTTGGTAATGAGCACACAGTCAGGCATGTTTGGGAATGAGCAACACAGTCAACAGCTGTGTGTCTAAGAGATTAGTGTGCTCATTCCCAAACATGCCCGACTGTGTGCTCATTCCCAAACATGCCTGACTGTGTGCTCATTCCCAAACATGCCTGACTGTTTGCTCATTCCCAAACATGCCTGCGTGCTCATTCCCAAACATGCCTGACTGTGTTGCTCATTCCCAAACATGCCTGACTGTTTGCTCATTCCCAAACATGCCTGACTGTTTGCTCATTCCCAAACATGCCTGACTGTGTTACTCATTCCCAAACATGCCTGACTGTGTTACTCATTCCCAAACATGCCTGACTGTGTGCTCATTCCCAAACATGCCTGACTGTTTGCTCATTCCCAAACATGCCTGACTGTGTGCTCATTCCAAAACATGCCTGACTGTGTGCTCATTTCCAAACATGCCTGACTGTGCTCATTCCCAAAACATGCCTGACTGTGTGCTCATCCCCAAACATGCCTGACTGTGTGCTCATTCCCTAACATGCCTGACTGTGTGCTCATTCCCTAACATGCCTGCGTGCTCATTCTAAAACATGTCTGACTGTGTGCTCATTCCCAAACATGCCTGACTGTGTGCTCATTCCCTAACATGCCTGCATGCTCATTCTAAAACATGTCTGACTGTGTGCACATTCCCTAACATGCCTGACTGTGTGCTCATTCCCTAACATGCCTGTGTGCTCATTCTAAAACATGTCAGACTGTGTGCTCATTCCCTAACATGCCTGCGTGCTCATTCTGAAACATGTCTGACTGTGTGCTCATTCCCAAACATGTCTGACTGTGCTCATTCCCTAACATGCCTGCATGCTCATTCTAAAACATGCCTAACTGTGTGCTCATTCCCTAACATGCCTGCGTGCTTATTCTAAAACATGTCTGACTGTGTGCTCATTCCCTAACATGCCTGCCTGCTCATTCTAAAACATGTCTGTGTGCTCATTCCCTAACATGCCTGACTGTGTGCTCATTCCCAAACATGCCTGACTGTGTGCTCATTCCCTAACATGCCTGCGTGCTCATTCTAAAACATGTCTGACTGTGTGCTCATTCCCAAACATGCCTGACTGTTTGCTCATTCCCAGACATGCCTGACTGTGTGCTCATTCCAAAACATGCCTGACTGTGTGCTCATTTCCAAACATGCCTGACTGTGCTCATTCCCAAACATGCCTGACTGTGTGCTCATTCCCTAACATGCCTGACCGTGTGCTCATTCCCTAACATGCCTGACTGTGTGCTCATTCCCTAACATGCCTGCCTGCTCATTCTAAAACATGTCTGTGTGCTCATTCCCTAACATGCCTGCGTGCTCATTCTAAAACATGTCTGAATGTGTGCTCATTCCCTAACATGCCTGACTGTGTGCTCATTCTAAAACATGCCTGACTGTGTGCTCATTCTAAAACATGCCTGACTGTGTGCTCATTCTAAAACATGCCTGACTGTGTGCTCATTCTAAAACATGCCTGACTGTGTGCTCATTCTAAAACATGCCTGACTGTGTGCTCATTCTAAAACATGCCTGAATGTGTGCTCATTCTAAAACATGCCTGACTGTGTGCTCATTCTAAAACATGCCTGACTGTGTGCTCATTCTAAAACATGCCTGACTGTGTGCTCATTCTAAAACATGCCTGACTGTGTGCTCATTCTAAAACATGCCTGACTGTGTGCTCATTCTAAAACATGCCTGACTGTGTGCTCATTCTAAAACATGCCTGACTGTGTGCTCATTCTAAAACATGCCTGACTGTGTGCTCATTCTAAAACATGCCTGACTGTGTGCTCATTCTAAAACATGCCTGACTGTGTGCTCATTCTAAAACATGCCTGACTGTGTGCTCATTCTAAAACATGCCTGACTGTGTGCTCATTCTAAAACATGCCTGACTGTGTGCTCATTCTAAAACATGTCTGACTGTGTGCTCATTCTAAAACATGCCTGACTGTGTGCTCATTCTAAAACATGCCTGACTGTGTGCTCATTCTAAAACATGTCTGACTGTGTGCTCATTCTAAAACATGCCTGACTGTGTGCTCATTCTAAAACATGCCTGACTGTGTGCTCATTCTAAAACATGTCTGACTGTGTGCTCATTCTAAAACATGCCTGACTGTGTGCTCATTCTAAAACATGCCTGACTGTGTGCTCATTCCCTAACATGCCTGCCTGCTCATTCTAAAACATGTCTGTGTGCTCATTCCCTAACATGCCTGCGTGCTCATTCTAAAACATGTCTGACTGTGTGTTCATTCCCTAACATGCCTGCGTGCTCATTCTAAAACATGTCTGACTGTGTGTTCATTCCCTAACATGCCTGCGTGCTCATTCTAAAACATGTCTGACTGTGTGTTCATTCCCTAACATGCCTGCGTGCTCATTCTAAAACATGTCTGACTGTGTGCTCATTCTAAAACATGTCTGACTGTGTGCTCATTCTAAAACATGTCTGACTGTGTGTTCATTCTAAAACATGTCTGACTGTGTGCTCATTCTAAAACATGCCTGACTGTGTGCTCATTCTAAAACATGTCTGACTATGTGCTCATTCTAAAACATGTCTGACTGTGTGCTCATTCTAAAACATGTCTGACTGTGTGCTCATTCTAAAACATGTCTGACTGTGTGCTCATTCTAAAACATGTCTGACTGTGTGCTCATTCTAAAACATGTCTGACTGTGTGTTTATTCTAAAACATGTCTGACTGTGTGTTCATTCTAAAACATGCCTGACTGTGTGCTCATTCTAAAACATGTCTGACTGTGTGCTCATTCTAAAACATGTCTGACTGTGTGCTCATTCTAAAACATGTCTGACTGTGTGTTCATTCTAAAACATGTCTGACTGTGTGTTCATTCTAAAACATGTCTGACTGTGTGCTCATTCTAAAACATGTCTGACTGTGTGTTCATTCTAAAACATGTCTGACTGTGTGTTCATTCTAAAACATGCCTGACTGTGTGCTCATTCTAAAACATGTCTGACTGTGTGCTCATTCTAAAACATGTCTGACTGTGTGCTCATTCTAAAACATGTCTGACTGTGTGCTCATTCTAAAACATGTCTGACTGTGTGTTCATTCTAAAACATGCCTGACTGTGTGCTCATTCTAAAACATGCCTGACTGTGTGTTCATTCTAAAACATGTCTGACTGTGTGTTCATTCTAAAACATGTCTGACTGTGTGCTCATTCTAAAACATGTCTGACTGTGTGCTCATTCCCAAACATGTCTGACTGTGCTCATTCCCTAACATGCCTGCATGCTCATTCTAAAACATGCCTAACTGTGTGCTCATTCCCTAACATGCCTGCGTGCTTATTCTAAAACATGTCTGACTGTGTGCTCATTCCCTAACATGCCTGCCTGCTGCTCATTCTAAAACATGTCTGTCTGTGTGCTCATTCCCTAACATGCCTGACTGTGTGCTCATTCCCAAACATGCCTGACTGTGTGCTCATTCCCTAACATGCCTGCGTGCTCATTCTAAAACATGTCTGACTGTGTGCTCATTCCCAAACATGCCTGACTGTTTGCTCATTCCCAGACATGCCTGACTGTGTGCTCATTCCAAAACATGCCTGACTGTGTGCTCATTACCAAACATGCCTGACTGTGTGCTCATTCCAAACATGCCTGACTGTGTGCTCATTCCCTAACATGCCTGACTGTGTGCTCATTCTAAAACATGCCTGACTGTGTGCTCATTCCCTAACATGCCTGCCTGCTCATTCTAAAACATGTCTGTGTGCTCATTCCCTAACATGCCTGCGTGCTCATTCTAAAACATGTCTGAATGTGTGCTCATTCCCTAACATGCCTGACTGTGTGCTTATTCTAAAACATGCCTGACTGTGTGCTCATTCTAAAACATGCCTGACTGTGTGCTCATTCTAAAACATGCCTGACTGTGTGCTCATTCTAAAACATGCCTGACTGTGTGCTCATTCTAAAACATGACTGACTGTGTGCTCATTCTAAAACATGCCTGACTGTGTGCTCATTCTAAAACATGCCTGACTGTGTGCTCATTCTAAAACATGTCTGACTGTGTGCTCATTCTAAAACATGCCTGACTGTGTGCTCATTCTAAAACATGCCTGACTGTGTGCTCATTCTAAAACATGTCTGACTGTGTGTTCATTCAGAAACTTGCCTGCTTGCCAATTCCAAAACATGACTGACTGTGTGCTCATTCTAAAACATGTCTGACTGTGTGCTCATTCTAAAACATGCCTGACTGTGTGCTCATTCTAAAACATGTCTGACTGTGTGTTCATTCTAAAACATGTCTGACTGTGTGCTCATTCTAAAACATGTCTGACTGTGTGCTCATTCTAAAACATGTCTGACTGTGTGCTCATTCTAAAACATGCCTGACTGTGTGCTCATTCTAAAACATGACTGACTGTGTGCTCATTCTAAAACATGCCTGACTGTGTGCTCATTCTAAAACATGCCTGACTGTATGCTCATTCTAAAACATGTCTGACTGTGTGCTCATTCTAAAACATGCCTGACTGTGTGCTCATTCTAAAACATGCCTGACTGTGTGCTCATTCTAAAACATGCCTGACTGTGTGCTCATTCTAAAACATGTCTGACTGTGTGCTCATTCTAAAACATGTCTGACTGTGTGCTCATTCTAAAACATGCCTGACTGTGTGCTCATTCTAAAACATGCCTGACTGTGTGCTCATTCTAAAACATGCCTGACTGTGTGCTCATTCTAAAACATGCCTGACTGTGTGCTCATTCTAAAACATGCCTGACTGTGTGCTCATTCTAAAACATGTCTGACTGTGTGTTCATTCTAAAACATGCCTGACTGTGTGCTCATTCTAAAACATGTCTGACTGTGTGCTCATTCTAAAACATGTCTGACTGTGTGCTCATTCTAAAACATGCCTGACTGTGTGCTCATTCTAAAACATGCCTGACTGTGTGCTCATTCTAAAACATGTCTGACTGTGTGCTCATTCTAAAACATGCCTGACTGTGTGCTCATTCTAAAACATGCCTGACTGTGTGCTCATTCTAAAACATGTCTGACTGTGTGCTCATTCTAAAACATGTCTGACTGTGTGCTCATTCTAAAACATGTCTGACTGTGTGCTCATTCTAAAACATGTCTGACTGTGTGCTCATTCTAAAACATGTCTGACTGTGTGCTCATTCTAAAACATGCCTGACTGTGTGCTCATTCTAAAACATGCCTGACTGTGTGCTCATTCTAAAACATGCCTGACTGTGTGCTCATTCTAAAACATGCCTGACTGTGTGCTCATTCTAAAACATGTCTGACTGTGTGCTCATTCTAAAACATGTCTGACTGTGTGCTCATTCTAAAACATGCCTGACTGTGTGCTCATTCTAAAACATGCCTGACTGTGTGCTCATTCTAAAACATGCCTGACTGTGTGCTCATTCAAAACATGCCTGACTGTGTGCTCATTCTAAACATGCCTGACTGTGTGCTCATTCTAAAACATGCCTGACTGTGTGCTCATTCTAAAACATGCCTGACTGTGTGCTCATTCTAAAACATGCCTGACTGTGTGCTCATTCTAAAACATGTCTGACTGTGTGCTCATTCTAAAACATGTCTGACTGTGTGCTCATTCTAAAACATGCCTGACTGTGTGCTCATTCTAAAACATGCCTGACTGTGTGCTCATTCTAAAACATGCCTGACTGTGTGCTCATTCTAAAACATGTCTGACTGTGTGCTCATTCTAAAACATGCCTGACTGTGTGCTCATTCTAAAACATGCCTGACTGTGTGCTCATTCTAAAACATGCCTGACTGTGTGCTCATTCTAAAAACATGCCTGACTGTGTGCTCATTCTAAAACATGCCTGACTGTGTGCTCATTCTAAAACATGCCTGACTGTGTGCTCATTCTAAAAACATGTCTGACTGTGTGCTCATTCTAAAACATGCCTGACTGTGTGCTCATTCTAAAACATGCCTGACTGTGTGCTCATTCTAAAACATGCCTGACTGTGTGCTCATTCTAAAACATGCCTGACTGTGTGCTCATTCTAAAACATGCCTGACTGTGTGCTCATTCTAAAACATGTCTGACTGTGTGCTCATTCTAAAACATGTCTGACTGTGTGCTCATTCTAAAACATGTCTGACTGTGTGCTCATTCTAAAACATGTCTGACTGTGTGCTCATTCTAAAACATGTCTGACTGTGTGCTCATTCTAAAACATGTCTGACTGTGTGCTCATTCTAAAACATGTCTGACTGTGTGCTCATTCTAAAACATGTCTGACTGTGTGCTCATTCTAAAACATGTCTGACTGTGTGCTCATTCTAAAAATGTCTGACTGTGTGCTCATTCTAAAACATGTCTGACTGTGTGCTCATTCTAAAACATGTCTGACTGTGTGCTCATTCTAAAACATGTCTGACTGTGTGCTCATTCTAAAACATGCCTGACTGTGTGCTCATTCTAAAACATGCCTGACTGTGTGCTCATTCTAAAACATGTCTGACTGTGTGCTCATTCTAAAACATGTCTGACTGTGTGCTCATTCTAAAACATGTCTGACTGTGTGCTCATTCTAAAACATGTCTGACTGTGTGCTCATTCTAAAACATGTCTGACTGTGTGCTCATTCTAAAACATGTCTGACTGTGTGCTCATTCTAAAACATGTCTGACTGTGTGCTCATTCTAAAACATGTCTGACTGTGTGCTCATTCTAAAACATGTCTGACTGTGTGCTCATTCTAAAACATGTCTGACTGTGTGCTCATTCTAAAACATGTCTGACTGTGTGCTCATTCTAAAACATGTCTGACTGTGTGCTCATTCTAAAACATGTCTGACTGTGTGCTCATTCTAAAACATGCCTGACTGTGTGCTCATTCTAAAACATGCCTGACTGTGTGCTCATTCTAAAACATGTCTGACTGTGTGCTCATTCTAAAACATGTCTGACTGTGTGCTCATTCTAAAACATGTCTGACTGTGTGCTCATTCTAAAACATGTCTGACTGTGTGCTCATTCTAAAACATGTCTGACTGTGTGCTCATTCTAAAACATGTCTGACTGTGTGCTCATTCAGAAACTTGCCTGACTGTGTGCTCATTCTAAAACATGTCTGACTGTGTGCTCATTCTAAAACATGTCTGACTGTGTGCTCATTCTAAAACATGTCTGACTGTGTGCTCATTCTAAAACATGTCTGACTGTGTGCTCATTCTAAAACATGTCTGACTGTGTGCTCATTCTAAAACATGCCTGACTGTGTGCTCATTCTAAAACATGTCTGACTGTGTGCTCATTCTAAAACATGCCTGACTGTGTGCTCATTCAGAAACTTGCCTGACTGTGTGCTCATTCTAAAACATGTCTGACTGTGTGCTCATTCTAAAACATGTCTGACTGTGTGCTCATTCTAAAACATGTCTGACTGTGTGCTCATTCTAAAACATGCCTGACTGTGTGCTCATTCTAAAACATGTCTGACTGTGTGCTCATTCTAAAACATGCCTGACTGTGTGCTCATTCAGAAACTTGCCTGACTGTGTGCTCATTCTAAAACATGTCTGACTGTGTGCTCATTCTAAAACATGCCTGACTGTGTGCTCATTCAGAAACTTGCCTGACTGTGTGCTCATTCTAAAACATGTCTGACTGTGTGCTCATTCTAAAACATGTCTGACTGTGTGCTCATTCTAAAACATGTCTGACTGTGTGCTCATTCTAAAACATGTCTGACTGTGTGCTCATTCTAAAACATGCCTGACTGTGTGCTCATTCTAAAACATGCTTGACTGTGTGTTCTTTCTAAAACATGCCTGACTGTGTGCTCATTCTTAAACATGCCTGACTGTGTGCTCATTCTAAAACATGCCTGACTGTGTGCTCATTCTAAAACATGCCTGACTGTGTGCTCATTCTAAAACATGCCTGACTGTGTGCTCATTCTAAAACATGTCTGACTGTGTGCTCATTCTAAAACATGCCTGACTGTGTGCTCATTCTAAAACATGCCTGACTGTGTGCTCATTCAGAAACTTGCCTGACTGTGTGCTCATTCTAAAACATGTCTGACTGTGTGCTCATTCTAAAACATGTCTGACTGTGTGCTCATTCTAAAACATGTCTGACTGTGTGCTCATTCTAAAACATGTCTGACTGTGTGCTCATTCTAAAACATGCCTGACTGTGTGCTCATTCTAAAACATGCCTGACTGTGTGCTCATTCTAAAACATGCCTGACTGTGTGCTCATTCTAAAACATGTCTGACTGTGTGCTCATTCTAAAACATGTCTGACTGTGTGCTCATTCAGAAACATGCCTGACTGTGTGCTCATTCTAAAACATGTCTGACTGTGTGCTCATTCAGAAACATGCCTGACTGTGTGCTCATTCTAAAACATGCCTGACTGTGTGCTCATTCTAAAACATGCCTGACTGTGTGCTCATTCTAAAACATGTCTGACTGTGCTCATTCTAAAACATGTCTGACTGTGCTCATTCTAAAACATGTCTGACTGTGTGCTCATTCTAAAACATGTCTGACTGTGTGCTCATTCTAAAACATGTCTGACTGTGTGCTCATTCTAAAACATGCCTGACTGTGTGCTCATTATAAAACATGCCTGACTGTGTGCTCATTCTAAAACATGCCTGACTGTGTGCTCATTCTAAAACATGTCTGACTGTGTGCTCATTCTAAAACATGTCTGACTGTGTGCTCATTCAGAAACTTGCCAATTCCAAAACATGACAGTGAGCTTGTTCCAGTACATGACCTTGGCAAAATATCCATGTGACTGTCACAACCGTGACCTCTGCCTTCAAGTGACCCAAGAAAATCCCATTTTGCTGCTTGGATATAACATGATGTCAACCTTTCAAGTGTTGAACTTTGATGAAATAACAAACATTTACTTCTTCTACAGGCAGTGCTGGGGAAAGTACTCTTCAGGGAACAGTTAGGAACACTTTGGTATCTTGGATCAGTGCTAATGATAGTAGGCCTTGCAGTTTTACATCGAGGTTCTGAAGATCAGATGAACAATATTCAGCAAGCTAAGAAGACATCTTAACGTTTCAGTAGGTGACTGCATATAATTCCACAAGTTGAGAGTACAGTGCAGACCGCTAAAGGTGCTCTTGGATGTGGTGAATTTCTGTTGTAAAGAATAATTTGCTTATCCCTAGAAATTATCATGTGCTTGAACTCTTGTCTGAATGAGATGAATTTGACACAAGAACTACTTCTTGAGTCTCTGATGAGTTCTCCTTATCAGGTCTGCACTGTATAACATGAAGGCGGCGTACAGACACAAGCAGCAGGGTATGATAGTATCTACATTTAAAAGATACAAGTAAATGAGAGAACAGATAGGAGTATGCTGTCATCATCATCATGTGCCATCCCAACATCATCGTGTGCTTTACTGTCATCATCATTATGTGCCATTCCATCATCAGAATCATGGATCAAGTCAGTGCTCTTGTCTTGCCTCATCCATATGGCTAAGCCATGCTGGTATTTATACAAAGATACAGCACGCAGCGTTTCACAAAATCACCATTTTTGTCCCAGGTGATGCTGGTGTGAAAGACAATGAGAGAGCAGATGCTCTGGCTGGCAGTGTGACTATCAGGAAATGGCCAACTATGGACAGAAGAGACATCATCAAAGTCAAATGAGAGACTAAATGCTGTGAGGCTTTCATTTTTGTGGAAAATGATTTTCCACTGCAAACCCTGGGTGTACCAGTTAGAGTTGCGAGACAGGAAAACCATGCGGAAGCCACCTGTTGTTATGTTAACCAGAATAGAATGGCAGTTGTTAGCCTAAAAACACTTGGAGAAATACTCAGGAGGAGATTGGAGCACTTATGGTCATTTCAGCTGTGCAATGAGGATGATCTGTGCCTTCCTATTGCTCTCTTTCTGTCAGTTTTGCCATTCATTACCGTATCTTACATCCATTCCTTCTCACAGCGTATCTGAAGGACCTTCTATTCTTTACTCCTGGAATGCCTCGCAACCTCAGGGCAGGAAGAGATCTCTGGAACAGGCCCTTCTGTTTGCTTCATGTAACACTCTCATTGGGGGGTATGGTGTCCGCCTCGAGTGCTAGAGGTTCCAGGTTCAATTCCCAGTAAGGGCTGCTTGAACTTCTAGTAATTCCCCCTGGTCTCTGGGTAGTGAGATTGGATGCCTGTGTGCATTGTTGCACACATAAAAAAAATCCCTTCGCAGTTGGAAATCAAAAAGAGTAGTCTAATGACGCAGCCCAGGCAAAATTTGCAGTTAAAAATCTACCTAAAGTATTTCAGGATCGTCGCTACAGAGCCTGTGCACTGTGCTTAGCTTCTTCGGACTCAGACTTTAGTTAGAAGAAGAACGGAGCACTTATGGGTTACTAACCGTGTGCCATGATGTTGATCCGTTGCTCAAACTGCTAAGACACTGTCTGCATCCAATTGTTGAATCAGTTTACAACTTTTATATGTCTCAAGAACTGCCTCATTTTGTTTCTCTATCATTGAATATGCTGTTGTTGCCTAACAATATATATATATATATATAGGTAAGAAACATCTTATTGTTTTTGTAAGAGTTTATATAGGCCAAGTAAATTTTGCAACAAAAGGCAAGAGGGTCTTTCATAGCACTAAGGAATTTGTGGAGGTCAAAGGAAATTAAAAGAAATACCAAACTAAAAATGTTTAATTCTAATGTCACATCAGTACTATTGTATGGGGTGTAAACATGGAAAACAACGAAGGCAATTACTAATAAATTACAGACATTCATTAACTGGTGCCTAGAGAATAGAGGGAATTAAATGGTATGATAGAATAACTAATGTAGAACTTTGGGAGAGAACTAAACAGGCTCCAGTGGACCAAGAGGTGAGGAAAAGATGCTGGCGTTGGATAGGTCACAACACTGAGAAAATAGGAGAACAGCATAACTAGAATGTCTTTGCATTGGAACCCACAGGGGCATAGGAATAAAGGAAGGCCAAAAAACACATGGAGAAGAGAGCTGGAGAATGAAGTTAGAAAGATGGGGAGGTCATGGGGAGAGCTCCATGCAATGGCGAAGGATAGAACGACTTGGCGTGAGTTGGTTGAGGGCCTATGCTCCATTGGGGGATAGAAAGGCAGAAGAAGAAGAAGAAGAAATGTTGCATGCAAACAAAAACAGGTACATTTTAAGTTAAACCTGGATTATCATAAGAATGTCTACTTTTCAAATGAAGGAAATCAAATCATCGCTCTTTGAGCTTCTTTGGGTGGATTTTTGGATCAACCCAGTCATTTTCTCAGCGGTCAGAAATGAAACCAATGCATCATGGGACAATAAGCACATACTCTTTTATTCATTGATCAGTTCTTATCACATGCCCATGACATGATCATGTTCAATGCAAGCAATTATGTGCCATGCAGCATAAACGGGTTTCAAATTAATGCTCTTTATAGTTTTTTGTCTAAGGTGTTTTGTGTATGAATATCACGAGGAAGAAAAATTTGCCTATAATCCTTTGTTGGAGCTCCTGAAACATTTCCTGATAGTCCCTCAGAACCCGCCTGTGTTTATTTGTTCCTGGTGGGTGTCTCTGTAAGATCTTTTTTCACTTTTTTCCAGTTAGTTCATCAGTGTGCCCTTTGGGAGCAAGTGAACTGTGCGGAGGTACAAATAAATCATATGGTCTGGGGAATGGTACAGCTAGGAGTGACCGGGGGATCTGGTCGACACTTTACATTCGGGGAGTGACTCTACACTCAGGGGAAAGACAAGACGGAGTTATAATCAAACTGCTACTAGCATCATTGGAAATGAAACTCTTTGCTGGCTGCTGAAGATAAGGACGGAGCACTTATGGGACTGTCCCAAGTGCAGTGATGTCAGGATTTTCTGTGTGCTCTTTCCAACACGTTGTATATAAGTTGGTGTTGATTTCTTAAAGGCTGTACCGGATGTCATCGTTACATCATCTGTGTGGGCGTCGCATGCCATATCCGTCAGATGGAGTGTGAGATGTAAAAAAACATTATCCCAATATTCTCTGTTGATGATGCTTCAATGGTGGCTGGAAAGATCAACTGTCACATTACATATTAGTGTATGCATGTAATGTATTTTATATAGTCAGGAGCCTTGCCAGATACCATTCATATCTACATAGATCGCATCCCTTGATGTTCTAGATTAAGTCTTTTAATGATAATTAACAATATTTGTTCTTGTGTGGGTTCTATAGCTGGCCTGGGCATTAGTAGCATTCATCACAGTGAGTGAGTGAGTGAGTGAGATGATTCAACCCCACCAGGGCATCCACCAAGTGATAAAACCCAGTGACACAAAGTGCCACCATGCAGATGAGGATCACCCTGGAAGAGGACCCATAAACCATGTTAAACCCATAGGCTGGGTTATATTAGGCTCACCCCCCCTCCCGGCAACATCTAGTGTGGAGCTTTATTCATCACATCTGATTTATCTTCACCCTTTCTCAGCTGTTTATTCATATTTAAGACTTTCTGCCTTTAGCAGCAAACATTTGACTTAAGATCATGTTACTTTGTTTAATAAATGTATAGACTTTGAGTTTATATAAATTTGTGTGTGGCTATGCATGTATGTTTATGAAATATGGAGAAAGAATGTCTATAAGAGAGGTGAGAGAATGTGAGGTCATGAGAGGAAGAAAAGGGCGGGGGAAGATGGAATAAGTAGGATGTGCAAGACGCATGTTGACGAAGGAAAGAAAGAAAAAGGGATACCTTTTAATGCGGCTTACAGGTGAGTGAAGTTGTTTCACAATGCAATTCTCGACATTTGCCAAGGTTCAATTCCCACAGTGGGCAATCTCGAAAAAGGCCACTCTCATGACTTTAAGTGGTATGAGAGTTGCACCGTGGAAGAGACTGTGGCCTCAACACATAATATTGCCACAGTCAGCAGCAGAAACATTGCAGCCATGTTTTCTTGTGTAGAGAGCACACATTTCACATTCCGGAATAATTCAGGTGAGGCTGGATGAAATATGTCTGACAGTATCAGCACCAATAAAGTCTTGTTCCCAAGAACTCCCAACGCAGATTACTAATGGTGATAATTTATTATCCGTGTACAATTTATTACATCATCTTATCATAATAATTCATTCTTAACTCTTTCATCCTGGTGACCTAGAAAGAAAAAAATGGCAAATACACATATTTTGGAAATTGAAAATATTTATGAAAAAAAAAAAAAGTTTACACAAGTCACACACAAAAACTCATAGCAACTCCACTTATGGACCAAACTAATATTTAATTCCTTACCCAAAAAAAAATAGGAGAGGTAAACACGAATATGGCAAAGAACCGACTGGGTTACCTCACCTCAGCTTTACAAAAATGAAATGTTTAGCATGACCTTTTGTTTGACCCCGTAATCTAGCAGCCAACTAGTAATCAGTGAAATTAACAGGAAATTCTAGTGTCCTTATTTAGGAATAAAGCCATTATTCAAAGGAACACCTACCCCACCTATATGGTATAAATGTTAGCACTATCCCTGTTCCCCGTCACTCTAACTAGTTGCCTAGAAAAATGGTGGAAAAGGAATGTCAGCGAGGCCTCTCGTAAACAAGCCTACACAACAAGCTGGAAGAAGGACTGCTGCTCGTTTGTTCACCGGCTGTAAGCTCCTGCAGAAAGTCCTAGTTGTTTGTCACTTTGGCTTTGTGCCAGGGCTTTAGTTTTGCATGTACATGTGTTTCACTGGCTTATTTGTGAGCACTGGGTTGTTCCTTGCCGTAGATAAACTCCAACCTCAAAGGAAGTCCCCAATTAGTCGACTCCTATGACATGCTTATTGGGGAGGCAGTGGGTTTATTCTCATTTTCGCCACAATGGGGCCCCAGAACTCACAAACCACAAGCTTCTCGGGGTGAGAGTTAAATTTGTATGCAGATTAAAAGGTATATTTCCAACTGTGTGTTTTTTACTGAGCTCTTCAGTGATGCCCAGAGTTTCCACATGGTAAGTCCAAAAAAGTTTTTGTAAAAATATCGCAAAGGCCGGTTATGAGAACTTAATTCCCGCCATGGCCATTGATAATTAAAAAACACAAAATGATCTTACTCTCGAATCCAACTTTGGGCATAATCAAATAAATTGATTCTGATGATTTAAACCCCTTAAGTCGGTAATTTAGGTGTGCCCAAGAGGGAAGTATGAGATGGGTAGCAAGTTACTGACATGTTGCACACAAACCAAAGACTAAACCACCAGCTATCCACTGAAAAAGCAATTTTACCAAGGGGAGAAAACTTGAATGGACACAGCAGTGCAAGCGTGATCTTATCATCAAAACTAGCTACCACCTGTAGAAAAGTAGAGCAAGCGTGATCTTGTGAGATCCACTAGCTACCACATGTAGATAGTAGAGCAAGCATGTATTCACCATGCCCACTGAAGTCACTTAGGACGTAAAACAGTTTCTTTAATTTATATTTTTATATAGAAGCCGCCATGGCATAGCAACTAGACACACCTATGTATCCAAAAGGTCATGGGATGAAGTCCTGAAAGAGCTCCCTGGCCGACGCAGCCTCAAATGGGTACCAGGTAATCTTGGTAATCTTAGTTTCAGCTTCATAGCAAACGAGTCACCCCATAGTTGCTCCGATTCTGTGCCAACGAAAAACACACAGAATGTTTATCCCAGTCCTTTGTGGAAAGATTGACAGACTGTTGTCTCAGCATATGCACTAGCATACACACGCATTAAAAGCATACTGTAGCCATCGAAAGTGCTAACATAAACAGTTGACTTTAAAAATGCAGTTCATCATCGATGGTAGCAGAAGTTACCAAGAGATCAGCAGTTGCACACACGATAAATATTAATCACATAAGGGTACCACCAATATTGCGGCGATCGGCCACGCGCCATTTTCTGAATCTACAGTTCACAACGCCACATTGGTCACAGTCGAAAGACATTCCAAATTAAATCCGCAGCTCACAGGGTCGTGTCATGCACTAAACTCAGTAGCTGGCTCGACAAAACTGTATCCTTTCAGTCTACAAATGGATCAAAAATGCAACGGCCACCGTCTGGCAAAGGCAAAATAATTTGCCTCGACGCGAAACAGTGACTGCTAGCGTCCATTTTGACCGGAAGTTTGAGGGGGGTACCAGGTAATGTCCTTGGAAGTAAAGGCAGCCCGTGTGGTGTTGATTACATCACACATCGAGTGCCAATAGGGCTATAAGTACAAGTGCCCAACATGCCTGAAGTCAGGGAAAAGGGTCCTTTACTTTATTTATATTATCTTTTATACTATCAGAATGACTAGGACAGGCTGAAAACAATTTATCTGGAAAAATGGAAGCATTGAGATATAAATGCTAAATATTGCATTCATTAATTGAAATCATGTGGCAATTTTTTTTTTTTAAACATTCTCAGTATTTTCATTGATACCACATGCAGTCGGACTCTCGTATGTTTCTGGATGTAGACACATTTACAAACAAATCTAAAGCATCAATTTTCCCTATCTAGGCTAGTTATCCACTGTATCTAAAAAATGCTTGAGCTAGGTTCATGGTGCACTTGTCTCAATGGAGGAACACAGAAGAAGGAGAAGAAATACAGGGTTATTCAAACTGGTGGATGATACACTTTCATTCATGCAAATTTCTTTGAATACACATCAATAATCTCATGCGAGAGAGGTAGGAAGGTCTAAAGGTTATAAACTTACAATAGAGGTTATAGATGTTCAATGCGGCCACCATCTGCTGCTCGGCAAACATCTGGGGAGTGCCAGGTATGTTCAGAAAGATCCCAGCCTCCGGTAGAAAAATGTGTCTGGTTATACATGTTTAGCAAAAAGAACTTAACAGCTCCATCAAGACAACACGCCCTCGTTCCTGAAATTGTTTCACTTTCAAATAAAGATTTTTCCTGTGTGGATTCCCGGGTCCCACTGTGGGGGGAAATCAAGAATAGACCCACTGCCTCCTCAACAAGTATGTCAAAGGAGTCGACTAGCATGACAATTTAGATATTGTCAGGGCCCTTTGGGAGCGAGTAAGCAGTGCGGAGGCGCAGATAGATCATTACAGTCTAAGGAGAATGGTGCTGCGAGGAGTTAACAGGGGATTTGCCCGACGCTCAACACTCAGGGGAAGGATGAGTTGGAAATACATTCAAAGCGGTTACTGGTACCATCGGAATTGGAACTCTTCTCTTGCTGCTGAAGAGGGGGGACTAAGCACTTATGGAAGTGTCCCAAGTGTTGTGATGTCATTTCTCAATTCAACAAGGAGTCATCTAAATCGGGAATTCCTTGAAGTCGGAGTTCATCCGCTTGAGTGGCAAACAACCAGGAGTCGGCATACAAATAAGTAAAGAACCCTTCAGGGGTAATGGGCACACAGGTCAAGACATATTTTGTAGAGTGTAGACCAACTGGCAGATGGTGGGTGCCACCGGCTCAATGAATATGCTCAAGAAGATCGAGAAGGGTTGCGTATGAAGACAATGAGGAGTCGTCCCTAAAAAGATCTAGGCTGACAAAAATCGGCTTCATATTTCTTCCGGGACATTCTAGTGTAAATGGCAATGAATAAGCTGACGGACTTGCAAGTAATGCTCACGTGGGAAATGGACAAGGCTGATATAGTAAATGCCCTCAGAGAGGCAGCTCGATTAAACAAATCAAGTAATGACCTGGTGTCATAAGTCACTACATGCTGAGGGAGATACTGAAGAGGGGATCTGAGCACTTATGGGCTGGATGATTCGATGTGTGATAATGATGATCTGTTGACTAACAAATTAACTGGCACTAGGTGATGTGGATGAACAACAAAAACTTTCTGCCAAAGTTTACAGCCGGAAGAAGAAGATACACAAAGCATACATCTGCTTTATCAGGCTACCTGCTGTCCCAACATGGCTGTGAATGATTTTTGGCTGCTTGCCAAGCAACATTTAAAAAACACACGAAGAAATCAGAAGTTCAACCAGTCATACAGCTAATTAAAGTGCAAAAGAAGAGACGGTGGCAGTTGCCATAGAGAGAGCCACACCAAACAAATATAATTAACACAGAGTAAGGGGAAAGACCGTGTAAAAGATAGAGCAGCAGCAGCATCAAGAAACCTAAAAATAAATAAAGATAAACTGATGCCATGCATTATAAAGAGCACACAGAAAATCTTTACAATCCTGGCAACATTTTGATCAAAAAGCACAGAGAAAATCCTTACAGTCCTGGAGCTGCACTCCATTCAGAAAAAGACCTTCCTTAAAGACTTCTAATAGTATAGATACCAGTAGAGGTGCCCACAGTCTGAGAAGACTGCCCTTGAAGGAAATTAGTGTGTCATTCGTCCAGGCAATTAATTGTAATATTCATGGCCATAAATTGCATTCAGACCACAAGTCTGTCCTAAAGTTGAAAGAAAGCACCTAGGTAAGTGAATTAGACTCTGCAAAAACAATCACTAGTTTTTATTCTTGGTTTCCATCTTCCCATTCTTCGTCGTTCTGCTCCTGGTTGTCCAGAACCTCCCCGTTATCCAGCGGACCCTGTCTTGCCAGCAACTGCCTCATAGCCTGCATGACAGCATTAACACTCTGCTGTATATTGTGAGGGATACCCCGGACTCCAGTGCCATCAACATCATCTTCATGCTGCCTTCTTCTGGCTTCATCTGCTGGCTCCTGTTGGTTAGAGAAAAAGTAGTTTATATCACATAATTTAGCCAGCTATGGAATTGTCAATGAAACAGACAAACGTTTATCAGCTGTAGAAGTTTCAACCAAACATACAAACATTTACCAGCTGTGGAAGTTTCAGCCAAACATACAAACATTTATCAGCTGTAGAAGTGTCAGCCAAACATACAAACATTTACTAGCTGTAGAACTGTCAGCCAAACATACAAACATTTACAGCTGTGAAAGTTTCAGCCAAACATACAAACATTTACCAGCTGTAGATTTTTTGTCACACGTACGCGGGCGCACACACACACCACGCGGCTCCCATATATTTATATAAATATGTACATATATATTAGAGCCGCTGTGGTGTAGCGGCTAGACTCTCACCTGAGGATCAGTAGGTCTTGGGTTCAGCTGCTGAAACTGAGGAAGTAAAGGCGGCCGACATGATGTTGACCACACCACCCGCCGAGTGCTGACTGGTCTATAAAATATAGGTCTAGCCCTATATGCCCAATACACCTGAAGGTGTGGAAGAGGGTTCTTTACTACATTATATATCTGATACAGTCAGAGCATGGATTCTTCCTTTACTACATTATATATCTGATACAGTCAAAGCACGGATCCTTCCTTTACTACATTATATATCTGATACAGTCAGAGCACGGGTCCTTCCTTTACTACATTATATATCTGATACAGTCAGAGCACGGATCCTTCTTTTACTACATTATATATCTGATACAGTCAGAGCACGGATCCTTCCTTTACTACATTATATATCTGATACAGTCAGAGCAGGGATCCTTCCTTTACTACATTATATATCTGATACAGTCAGAGCAGGGATCCTTCCTTTACTACATTATATATCTGATACAGTCAGAGCACGGATCCTTCTTTTACTACATTATATATCTGATACAGTCAGAGCACGGATCCTTCTTTTACTACATTATATATCTGATACAGTCAGAGCACGGATTCTTCCTTTACTACATTATATATCTGATACAGTCAGAGCACAGATCCTTCCTTTACTACATTATATATCTGATACAGTCAGAGCACAGATCCTTCCTTTACTACATTATATATCTGATACAGTCAGAGCACGGATTCTTCCTTTACTACATTATATATCTGATACAGTCAGAGCACGGATCCCTCTTTTACTACATTATATATCTGATAGTCAGAGCACGGATCCTTCTTTTACTACATTATATATCTGATACAGTCAGAGCACGGATCCTTCTTTTACTACATTATATATCTGATACAGTCAGAGCACGGATCCTTCTTTTACTACATTATATATCTTATACAGTCAGAGCACGGATCCTTCCTTTACTACATTATATATCTGATAGTCAGAGCACGGATCCTTCCTTTACTACAATATATATCTGATACAGTCAGAGCACGGATCCTTCTTTTACAACATTATATATCTGATACAGTCAGAGCACGGATCCTTCTTTTACTACATTATATATCTGATACAGTCAGAGCAGGGATCCTTCCTTTACTACATTATATATCTGATACAGTCAGAGCACGGATCCTTCCTTTACTACATTATATATCTGATACAGTCAGAGCACGGATCCTTCCTTTACTACATTATATATCTGATACAGTCAGAGCACGTATCCTTCTTTTACTATAATATATATCTGATACAGTCAAAGCACGGATCCTTCCTTTACTACATTATATATCTGATACAGTCACAGCACGGATCCTTCCTTTACTACATTATATATCTGATACAGTCAAAGCACGGATCCTTCCTTTACTACAATATATATCTGATACAGTCAGAGCACGGATCCTTCCTTTACTACATTATATATATCTGATACAGTCAGAGCACGGATCCTTCCTTTACTACATTATATATCTGATACAGTCAGAGCACAGATCCTTCCTTTACTACATTATATATCTGATACAGTCAGAGCACGGATCCTTCTTTTACTACATTATATATCTGATACAGTCAGAGCACGGATCCTTCTTTTACTACATTATATATCTGATACAGTCAGAGCACGGATCCTTCCTTTACTACATTATATATCTGATACAGTCAGAGCACGGATCCTTCCTTTACTACATTATATATCTGATACAGTCAGAGCACGGATCCTTCTTTTACTACATTATATATCTGATACAGTCAGAGCACGGATCCTTCCTTTACTACATTATATATCTGATACAGTCAGAGCACGGATCCTGTGCAGTACTTACGTAAGGATTATAGGATGGGAGCAGGGATTGCAACAGGGATCTTAAAATCCCATTGTGATCCTGAGAAGCAACTGTTGGTCTGAAATGTTAAGATACGTACCATAAGTTGTGACACATTAAAATAAAATAAAATAAAACATTAGTGCAAAATAATAGCATACAACTATATTTTAATGGGAAAGCTTGGCAGCAACAGTATAAGTTGGCATGGATAGAAGCAGCGGTGGCATTAAGTGACAGGAAAGTGAAGCATAAATGGTGTAAGGTGACATGAAATGGCAGCACAAATGGTAAAAGGTGACATGAAATAGTA
This sequence comes from Candidula unifasciata, assembly GCA_905116865.2. Taxonomy (NCBI): domain Eukaryota; kingdom Metazoa; phylum Mollusca; class Gastropoda; order Stylommatophora; family Geomitridae; genus Candidula; species Candidula unifasciata. The sequence goes on from CAJHNH020000136.1 coordinate 137,471, forward strand.
GAATAAATGGTAAAAGATGACATAAAATGGCAGCATAAATGGTGTAAGGTGACAAGAAATGGTAGCATCAATGGTATAAGGTGACATAATTATGGCAGCATAAATGGTAAAAGGTGACATAATTATGGCAGCATAAATGGTAAAAGGTGACATAATTATGGCAGCATAAATGGTAAAAGGTGACATAATTATGGCAGCATGAATGGTAAAAGGTGACATGAATGGTAAAAGGTGACATAATTATAGCAGCATAAATGGTAAAAGGTGACATGAAATGGCAGCATAAATAGCTAGTTCTCCATAAGGTTCTATAACCAGTTCTCTAGAAGGCTCTCCAGCCAGTTCTCTAGCCAGTTCTTTAGAAGGTTCTCTAGCCAGTTCTCCAGCTGTACATGTTTTCATCTTCAATGTCTTGTATCCACCTTCATGGGGGTCTGCCATTGCCTTGTTTGAGAGAAACTGTAGCCTCCAAGGACGTTTTCCTCAAGCAACCATGATGTTTAACATGGCCAAAATACCACCGTTTTGTGGACAAGATGCTGCTGATAAGCCAATTCTTCCCCAACGCTCAGAGGATGTCGGCGATGACAGAATTACAAACAAGAATATGTAAAAATCACTATACTGCAGAGCGTGTCACAAAATATCTATCACACTTGAACAGTAGAGGTTCTGCGTAACACATTTCAACAGGGGTAAGATACTGGACAGGAAATCATACACACATACAGAGAGGAAGAGAGTGACTAGCAGCAACAGGTGGACAGAAAATGTTTTTGCAGTGGTATTCTCACAAAAACGCAGGTTTACCTTGTGGGCCTGCTGTATGATCTGATTGTATCCACCGGTGGAAAGGGGTCATGGTTCAGCACCGGGGTTGTCAAATATTGCTGCAATAAACAAGATGATACTGTGACTGTGAAGGATACTGATTTTTCTATTCAAGATATGTCCTGACAACTTTACGCTGGTTATCCATGTAGCAGCTAAAGTAATAATTAGTCAATACAGCAGTTTGAGAAATACTTCTAAGCGATTGAGATAAAGCATATAAATGAAACCTTGGAACTGAAATACAAAATCGACTACATTCAACAACCGTTGGATTCATTTATTTGCTTCATTTAATCAACTGTTACTGTAGTATGCATCTGATGAGATACAGCGAAATATGCCAGGCAATAAATTGTGCAGTCTATTGTTTGCGTCTTCTTTGTTGAAATTCACAACCGGAAACATTGCTTTGAAATACCAGTCAGGATGACAGGTGAGGAAATACTACTGTATTACATGTGAAGAGATAGATATAGAATAAACATTTCATTAAGGCCTTTATTGGGCCTCTAGGCAGGACCTATATACATATGATGCATTCCTTGGGACTCAAAGAGTTAAGGGGACAAGGCGTTTTATTAATCGACACAGAACAAGCGTCATTAGTCATTTGACACTTGTGGAGCTTTTAAGGATGAGATCAGAGCACTTATGGATCTGTCTGGAGTACTGTGATGATAATTCTTACTAATCACTAAGATAGATATGTATGATGGTTAAGTCAGTATAGCAAATGAAGAAATACCTGTGGCCATACAGGTGAGGAAATACTTACTGTAGTCAAGTCAGTATAACAGGCGACAAAATACTTATTACAGTCAAATATTTCAGTGGAAGAGACAGATATTGTGATGGTCAAGTCAATATAGCAGATGAGAGACAGATATTGTGATGGTCAAGTCAACACAGCAGACGAGAGACAGATATTGTGATGGTCAAGTCAACACAGCAGATGAGAGACAGATATTGTGATGGTCAAGTCAACACAGCAGATGAGAGACAGATATTGTGATGGTCAAGTCAATATAGCAGATGAGAGACAGATATTGTGATGGTCAAGTCAATATAGCAGATGAGAGACAGATATTGTGATGGTCAAGTCAATATAGCAGATGAGAGACAGATATTGTGATGGTCAAGTCAAGTCAACACAGCAGATGAGAGACAGATATTGTGATGGTCAAGTCAACACAGCAGATGAAGAAATACTTACAGCAGATGAAAATAATAATCAAAGGAACACTTACTCGTGGCAGACCAATCCCAGCGATTTCTGACAGGAAGTAGTGCCGCAGTAAGGACAGTGGGGGTGACCTGAAGCGCTGTTTTCGTCTAGACAGTTCCATGTGGTGAAGAAATCAAGTTGAGAAAAACAATTATATAGATGCTGATTTAACATGTTGCTCAAATGTTGTCTTTAATCAAGGCAAATGTTTCTTCTAAACAGAGCTAGCCTGCCTGTAGCCCACTGTGCTCATATTTGTGGTTCAAGGCATGGTCAGATGTGTTGTTGTCTGTGTATGCATCTGCCCACAAATAAACTAGAGCGATAAACACCCTGTGACAAAAGGTGCCACCAATTGGAAGATGATCACCTGCGGAGAAGTCCCCAAAACTGCGTTCAACCGTTAGGTTATATTGCGGCCCCTGGCAGCAGCCAGGATGGGGCTTCAAAATAATAAAAAAATTGCATCCAACAAGGGGGATGACACAGATTATGGCTGATACTTACATATTTACATACAGATGTTAAGATGCTGGGGAATGTATTCAATCTAATGCTTCACACTGTTCGCGTTTACTGATCACTCATTTCATATATCTTTAGATATTTTGAAAATAAGTGTAGATAAACACACTTGAAATGAATTTATTAGTGACCTGTATAAACTGTTGTTTCTAATGATTTTTTCCTGGAATTTCAGTGTAACATATCCCATTAATTGAAAAAATTCCCCGGGCAAGAGAATTAACTCCCTTGTCAATGTCATCCTCATCATCATCAAGCACCTTGCCAGATGACATAGGCATTCATCTCTCTCTCTCCACAGACCCAGGTTCGGTTTGCTCTACAGATGATGCTCCTCTATGCCACCATTCAATCTCCTGGTCTGTCTCTGCTACTGCTGACATTTCTAGATGTCAAGATGTTCTCCAATGCCTTTCTTCCCACAATATGACCAAAGATTACTGGTCCTCTCTTCACTCCGACTGACTATAATTGTTAATTAAGTGACAACCTGTAAATGTAAAGGCAAGAGGATGAACTTCACTGCACTGGGTTTTATCCCCATATAAACCAGTCTCTGTCCACAAAACAGCTAGCTGCTTGCCGAAAGTGTCGCATAGAGCACGACCTCTGTTGCTCTGGCGATGATCCTCAGGGATCTCCAAACAAACTGCATCCGTAAAGTGAACTGAACGGCACCACCTGAAAAGAACCCATAACCTTCAGAGCGCGAGGCAAACAGCCCGACCACTTCACCATAAAGACCCCTTAGTGATAATCTGCGATTCATAAATTCCTGAACTACTCTTCTGCCTCTGCTTCTGGTGGCAGAGGTGAATCCACCAAATCATTTCTTTGACCAGCTTGATCGAAGATGCTTCAGAAGTGGGATGGGAAGTGATCTACATGGATTCATGGGAATAAGATGCCACGGACCATGTTGCAGGAAGAGGGATAACTGGTAGAGAAATGGACAAAGAAGAAAACTACTGCAGATGGGCTAAGAGTGGAATGTCTTAGATGTCATTAAATTCATGGATGGCAACAGTGGTCCCGAAATCCCATGCTCTAATAGCGGAAAATTGTTCTCAACACGGACAGGGCTTGCTTGTCAATTCTCCATCGCCTGTGATTCTCATGCCTTCCAACAACAAAATATAACATTATCGTCTGGAAAGATGCCAACAACAACCAGCTATACAGACAGACAGACACATAAATGAGCTTACAACTTTGGGTAAATTTGCAGACGGGGATCTGTCCCTGTGTCCACGATATCCAGAACTGCTAGAACATTGCGCTCCAACCAGGCAATAACTTCAGGCTCCTTCCAACAGGATGCGCACCGTTTCACGTACAAGGTGACCAGCCGTCTCAGCTCACTAGTACTAAATTTGAAAGAAAAAAAAAATGTGTAAATGAGAATCTTTTCCTTCTGTTATTTCTCCCCGTGGGATGCTGCCTGAAGGTTTGACATGTTCTTTCCCCCTGGGACGCTGTCTGAAGGTTTGACATGTTCTTTCCCCCTGGGATGCTGCCTGAAGGTTTGACATGTTCTTTCCCCCTGGGACGCTGTCTGAAGGTTTGACATGTTCTTTCCCCCTGGGACGCTGCCTGAAGGTTTGACATGTTCTTTCCCCCTGGGACGCTGTCTGAAGGTTTGACATGTTCTTTCCCCCTGGGACGCTGCCTGAAGGTTTGACATGTCTTGTCCTGTTCAAGTAAGGATTTTTTAAGGATCTCTCCATCTTACAAAACACAAGTGATCATCTGCTTGCCCTCTAATGTACATTCCATATAAAGTATATATAAAGTACTTCCCTATTGTTCACTTGCTCCCAAAGAACCTTACAATATCTGGACTGTCAGGCATCAATTTACCCCCAAGTGTTGCAAAACCAGCCAATCTACCTGCCTGTTTGTTTCCCAGCACATCTGCATATCCTAGTGAAAATATCAAAAGGATTGGTTCGTCATGGTCTGAAGAGAATGGTGCAGTGGCAAGTGTCCAGGGAATCTGGCTGGCACTTGGCAGAAAGGCAAGATGGACACACAATCAGACTGTTAATGGTGCCATCAAAAGGGGATTTCTACATTGGCTGTCAAAGATGGGGACGATGCACTTATGGGTAAGTCCTGAGTGCTATATGTCAATTTTTAACTTGACTTAACTCAATGACAAAGTATCAACTGTAACAGAACAGTAGATAATCTGCTAGCTGCCCAACGGCTGCAGGTTTAAATCCACAGAGCAACCATACCTTGAGAGACTGATTCAGTTGGGGGTGAGCAGAAGTTCTGGAAGATATTCAAAACCGAGGCGAACAAATAAGCAGACGTTTAATAAGAATACCACTGGTAACATCAACATGGACTCTTTGCTGGTTACTGAGCAAGAAGACAGAGCATGCGTGGAAATGCCCAGAGTGCAGCGATATCAATTCTTCATTCATTTATTCAAGGTGTGATTTTTTTCACCGACCTTTGTTGCCAAGTTTCATTCAGCCTAAAACGGGTACCGGGAAAAATTACTGATGAATACAGACTTATGTGACCTGACTACATCACCCACTGCATGCTGATTACAAATAAAAATATACAACAACTGACTCATATTGTGAGAAGGAAGTCTTTTTTTTTTATGTGGCTACCTAGGCAGGCCAAACTATACTACATTGGAAACAGACTATACTACATTGGAAACAGACTATACTACATTGGAAACAGACTATACTACATTGGAAACAGACTCATACTACATTGGAAACAGACTATACTACATTGGAAACAGACTATGCTACATTGGAAACAGACTATACTACATTGGAAACAGACTATGCTACATTGGAAACAGACTATGCTACATTGGAAACAGACTATGCTACATTGGAAACAGACTATACTACATTGGAAACAGACTATACTACATTGGAAACAGACTATACTACATTGGAAACAGACTATACTACATTGGAAACAGACTATACTACATTGGAAACAGACTATACTACATTGGAAACAGACTATACTACATTGGAAACAGACTATACTACATTGGAAACAGACTATGCTACATTGGAAACAGACTATGCTACATTGGAAACAGACTATACTACATTGGAAACAGACTCATACTACATTGGAAACAGACTATACTACATTGGAAACAGACTATACTACATTGGAAACAGACTATACTACATTGGAAACAGGACCTGCTGGCTATGACAAAGCTGATGATAACAAACTAAACTCTGTGATGGAAAAATGTAGACTTGACAAACACATTCTTTTTGCAATTTGTCAGTCAGCCGTCTCTAACAGCCATCCAGGGTCATGTCTCAAAACATAACAAACTAACCTGCCTACTGCACTCTACTTACAAAATAAATCATCCTGGGGAAAAAAACATATCAACACAGTTTCCACATCACAGATGCTCGCAGTGAAGACTATATACGGCCAGGTTCTTGTTGCCAAAAATCAGCGGATTTCATTAACGTAATTACTAACTGGAATCAGTCATTACTAGACATTAACCCCTCAGGTCCCATGCAAGTGCTACACGCAGAATGATCTTATTAATGTTATCGTTCGCTGGACTGCCATAACTTGCCATTTACCCCTAGGGTCCCATGCAAGAGCTACACACAGAATGACATCCAATCTTTTCTGCCTCACATATACTTATCTCCAGTTCATGTATTTCATTGACATTGCTCACTCTGTCACATAATTCTTGTGTTGCCAGACCTTCTTTCGGACCACACTGTCAATCCTGTAGACATCGCCTCATCTACAGTCATGTTCTACTTTCTGCCAGGGTTTCCCATTTTTAGCCAATGCTCATCTAAGATCCACCTCTTAACCATTATCAATGTGAATTAGTTTTCCTTTCCCTTTAACTCCCTAAATTTACATCATCACACATTTTTTCACTAAAAAATACTTATAGAAATACAGTCTGGTCTGGCTGCATTTTTACTAGATGGCCAAACCTTTTCATTCTCTCTTCTAATGCAAAAGTCAGTCTCATGGCAGATGCTGCTGCTGTATGTTCTGTGTGAGTGTGTAAACATCAGTACTGACCTATCATTGAGCTCTTCTGTGCTGAAGAAAGAATGGCTGCTGACCCTCTTGTCTGGCTGCACGCTGCACTCATCCAACAGAGGTGTCAGTATCATAGGGAAGAAGAGCAACGAGTCTTGCAACTGAGGAAACATTGGAGGTATTCAGAAAATGATTATCCTTGTAGCCGTTTCTTTCCAATTCCTCTAGAGGAGTGAGGTTTAACTAACATGTTGCATGTCAGATCGCATCAGCTCTGCGAAAATAAAAACAGGCTAGCATCTGCTGGAGTGAGTGGACTGCAATGTTGAGCTGAGCTGACTGAAGGCACTGGTCAATAAAAAAAAAAAACACTTCAATGGGGATTTGAACCCATAACCTTAGTCAGCAGGCAAGAATGCTAGCCACTGCTACAGAACACCTACACATGATGATAACAAGTGTATTAAAGGCCTCTTGTCTGACACAGAGAGTTTTGCCACAGATATCGGGGTCAGCTCAACTGACAGCAATGAGTACAGAGTTCGTCCACTAGGACTGGAATGTTTAACTGAGGGTCTGCTGAGGGTCATATTTGTGTTGTCATGAAAAGACCTACTGCCCCCCCCCCCCCCCCCAACAAGCTTGTCGTACAATGTGACCTATTAGGGGCCTTCCTTCAAAGTAGGAGTGTCTCTGCCTGAGAGGTGAGGAGCCAGATGTATAAAACAGTTGTGTGTGTAAAACAGATGTGTGTGTAAAACAGATGTGTGTGCAAAACTCAGGTTCTGGAACAAGAGTAAAGTCCAGAAGTGAGGAAAAACTGCTGGAAGTGGATAGGACAATTTTTTTCATAACAGTATGGCCAGAGTTCCTTTATATGAGAATCCACAGAGCAAAAGTGAACGAACAAAAATTATTTTCAAAGGGTCACAAATTGGACATGCAGACCCATCTTATGTTCGGCCCTTCCCAACACTCAATTGGTCCACACCACAACTGCATCAATAAACATGTTATATTCATATAACAATATACCTAATATGAATATCATGAAAAAAACACAAAGGTATAGATGGTATGTGCATGACACCCACACATACATTCATACATAGATACATACATACACACATGCATGCATACATACACACATGCATTTGTACCTACCTATATTCACAAACATAGAAGGAGAGCTACAAAGCATATAGCAGAATAATTAGGGACAGAAATCAATACTTTTTGTGGACTATGATTGCCTGTATTTAACATCATCATCAATTTCCACTGTTGCCTTTAAGCATCATGTGGGGGAACAGTTTGGAATCCACTGTTGTGATTAAGCATCATGTGGGGGAACAGTTTGGAATCCACTGTTGTGATTAAGCATCATGTGGGGGAACAGTTTGGAATCCACTGTTGTGATTAAGCATCATGTGGATGGACAGTTTGGAATCCACTGTTGTGATTAAGCATCATGTGGGGGAACAGTTTGGAATCCACTGTTGCCGTTAAGCATCATGTGGGGGAACAGACTGGGACCCACTGATGTGTTGGTAGCACTGGCTAATGTCAAGCTGCATGGATGTAGAATGTAGAATGTAGAATGTCTTCTATGTTAACAATTCAAGCTTTCACATCAGGTATTTTTACATTCAGTTCTACTTCAGGTAAGGGTTATGGCTGCATTCTAACGAGATGACTGAACCATTCAGTTTTCGCTTTTAAATGAATTTGTTGCAAGGTGTTCCTACAATCTGTCTAACAATATCATTTCTCGCTCAGTCTCAAATGGTAAAGCCAGCGGTTTTCCCTAGGCATCTCATCTCGTATCTGTTAATGTATTCAGTATGGACTATGATACATTTTTTTTTTCAAACAATATTTATGATTTTAGGGAGCCGTGCAAGTGGAGCAGCTAAACACTAGCCTACAGATCTGAAGGTCATGGGTTCAAATCTGAACGGTGCTGGATTTGTTACTTTGGCTGCCAGAGAGACCTAGCCTTCAATGGGTACAGGTAAATTTATTGGAAAGAAAAAGCGGCCAGCGTGATGTTAGCCACATCACCCACCACATGCTGACCTGAACAGTCTATAAAATACAGGTCTAGCCCTATATGCCCAATACACCTGAAGGTGTGGACAAGGGCCCTTTACTTACTTATATGTTTCCCACGTGAATTCCGGGGCCCTATTACAGGGAAAACAAAAATAGACCCACTGCCTGCCCAAAAGCATGTCGTAAGAGTAGACTAATTAGGAGCTCCTTCAAAGTCGGAGTGCATCTGCCTGAGAGGCAAGGGACCAACAGTCTACATACAAATTATTCAGATCTGTCAAACAGATGCACACGCAACATTCAGGTTCTGGTACAGGACTGCAGTCCAGAAGTGGGCGAACAACCAGAACTTTCAGCCGGAGTTCACAGCTGGTGATAGCAAAGAAGACATGTGTCATTTTAGTTCGAAATATAAAGACAAATGTGCGTGAGGTCAGACAACAATTTTACAAAGGAACAACTGCCAAACAGACCTTCTGATCTGCAGTTTTGGTATCTTCAGTATCTCGGCTCTCAATTTTGAAATAAGCCAGAGGAATAGAAAGTGCAAAATTGGGCACCTGTCGCATGCTATCCTGGCTCTGTGGACAACAAGTAAAAATCACAAGATATCGCTTCTTGTAATAACATGTCTTCAATATGTCTCCTACCACGCTAGACTTCAACTAAATTATTTATCAAACCACACAGTATGTTTAAAAAAAAAAAAATTGTAACTGTTTTACAGAGCATATGGTACTAACTCCTTATTTTAAAGGCAAAGAATACAAAGATGGCGAATATCACGATGGGATGACTTCACTTACTTTCCAGGAAATTCCCTCGACCTATTTTAGGTTGGGCTTCTAGTTGAAACCATATGAAACTTACTTGATTTACTTAATTTTAGTAAAATTACTAAATTTTAGACAAAGCTCATAATTGTTTGGCTAAACTACTAAAGTCATGAGTGTCAATCTGCGTTAACTGGGTTTTTTTGTTTGTTTGTTTGTTGCAAAAATGACTTTGGCTTCCAGGTTGACTCAGCGTAAAATGGGTACAGGGTAAAGTGCTGGGAAGTAAAGGTGGTCGACACGAGGATGGCCACATCCCCCAATGAGTGCCCATTGCTCCAAAAATATAGCTCTAGCCCTATATGCCCAATGTAATATTTACCACTTTGGGGCACGGGGGGCGCGGGGCATGGGGGCCGCGGGGCGTGGGGAGGATGAGCTAAGGATTTAAAGTGGCAAGGCTAGTGCTGTTGCCACACAATGTACAGGTTTAGGTTCTAATTTCTATTTTAGCCCGGACAGAAAAATGTCTCTAGCCTTTAGCCTTTACTGGTGGGGGGGGGGGGGTGGGGGGGGGGGGGGGGGGTGGGCGCAGTGCTCTAACCACTTAGCCAGCTGCTCCTGGGCAGGACTTTATAAAACACAGAATTGTTTAATACGATCATAATTAAGTTTCTGAGACATAAGTTTTCTTTCACAATGAAACAATTTTTTTAAAGAACTGTCAAATATTTTTGTGAGCTATGTAAATTTAGTGAAGGTGGGGTAGTGTAGAGGTCAGGTCCTTGCCTGAAGCTCTTGAATTCAAATCCGCATAAAGCAGAATTTGTTTCTCTCCCAAACTGATCGTTGCTCCCAGGTCAATCCAGCTCAAAATGGGGACCAGGTAATTTCCTGGGAAGTAAAGGTGGCTGATGTGATGTTGACCACATCAGCCTCCAGTACAGATGGGTCTAGCATCATATACCCAGTGTGGCACTGGTGTAATCTGGGTCCTTTAGTTAGTGACTCACTAAAGAAAACTAGGACATTAAAACAGGTCAACCTATTGCTGCAACTAACCAGAACTTCCTGCTCCAGCTGAACTAGGTGCTCAAACTGCTCGCTGCGCAGCGCATAGTAATCTATCATGCTCATACAGTCCAGTGGGTCACTGTCAGGGTCAAGGCTGCAACAGAACAGATACTTCGACTTATATAACATCAATGGCTTTTGGGAACAGTTTGTATTCATATATCTATACTCACATGTGTTGATGTGTGACCAGGGGAACAGTTTGTATTCATATATCTATACTTACATGTGTTGATGTGTGACCAGGGGAACAGTTTGTATTCATATATCTATACTCACATGTGTTGATGTGTGACCAGGGGAACAGTTTGTATTCATATATCTATACTCACATGTGTTGATGTGTGACCAGGGACAACAAGGAAACATGTTGATGTGTGACCAGGGACAACAAGGAAACATGTTGATGTGTGACCAGGGACAACAAGGAAACATGTTGATGTGTGACCAGGGACAACAAGGAAACATGTTGATGTGTGACCAGGGACAACAAGGAAACATGTTGATGTGTGACCAGGGACAACAAGGAAACATGTTGATGTGTGACCAGGGACAACAAGGAAACATGTTGATGTGTGACCAGGGACAACAAGGAAACATGTTGATGTGTGACCAGGGACAACAAGGAAACATGTTGATGTGTGACCAGGGACAACAAGGAAACATGTTGATGTGTGACCAGGGACAACAAGGAAACATGTTGATGTGTGTGACCAGGGACAACAAGGAAACATGTTGATGTGTGACCAGGGACAACAAGGAAACATGTTGATGTGTGACCAGGGACAACAAGGAAACATGTTGATGTGTGACCAGGGACAACAAGGAAACAGAGAATATTAACACTGCAACCTACAATGCAGCAATGGGACAGCTAGCCCCCTCCCCCCACACACATACACAAAACAATCCTGATCAGCACAAATAAACATCTCATACAGAGCATATTCATTCCCATTCCTTGCTACCAGTGCCAGACATGGTCACTCGCAAAAGACCAAATTAGAAAATTAGTAATTGAGAAAATGAGATGTCAGAGAAGGGCTGCAGGGGGTGGCCAAAAGAGATAAAATAAAAAATGAGGTTATAAGAGAAAAGATTGGCACAGAACCAATTCTAAACTGCATACAAAGACAGCATATCAAATGGTTTGCCCACTTGTGGCGCTATACCATACAAGGCATTCACCAAAAGAGAAGGATGTAGAGCACAAGGTAGACCAAGAACAAGATGGAAAGATAAGATCAGAAAAAATACAACAACACAATGTCTCTATGATAGAGGCAGCCAGAAGAGCAAGATACAGAACCTTATATCTCCCTCGACATTCAAAGCGGTAAAAGAGGAAGCGAAGAAGAAGAAAAACCTACAATGTATGGCCGTAAGTGAATTCTAAGACTATCTCATCCTATAAGAAAAAAAAAATTAAGCTACAAATTCAAATTAAGAGCAAATCAACCATGAATCTGGCATGGCGTTGGCTGTGGGCCTATGCTACATTAGAAACTGACAAGCAGACTCCTTGTGTGGCTTTCTTCCTTAACAAGCATGCGAAAAAAGGCATTTAAATTAGCTTGAATCAACCGTTTGTTGAAATCAGATGTGTTGGGCCACGAGGTGCAGAGATCATATCCTAGCTATAAACTACAACGTAATGTCCTGTCTCCCTTTTAAGTGCGTATGTAGAAGAAGGACACAATTCAACCCAGCAGGCCAAGAACACTTTCCCCGAGCAATGCTTTTCTTTCAATAATAAAAGATACCAATACTTACCACAAAGTGTCCAAAAAGGGAGTTGGTACCCAAGACAAAAAGTCTGTTAAGTTAGTAATGACAGAAATAATGTCCTAAAAAGAAGCCGGTACTTCGTATAACAAGAAAAAAAACCTGGTCACGAGCATGATCACTGTCCCGAGCACAAAGACCCCATCACCCCTCAAGTGTTGACTGACCCATCACCCCTCAAGTGATGACTGACCCATCACCCCTCAAGTGTTGACTGACCCATCACCCCTCTAGTGTTGACTGACCCATCACCCCTCAAGTGTTGACTGACCCATCACCCCTCAAGTGTTGACTGACCCATCACCCCTTAAGTGCTGACTGACCCATCACCCCTCAAGTGCTGACTGACCCATCACCCCTCAAGTGATGACCGACCCATCATCCCTCAAGTGTTGACTGACCCATCACCCCTCAAGTGTTGACCGACCCATCACCCCTCAAGTGATGACTGACCCATCATCCCTCAAGTGTTGACTGAACCATCACCCCTCAAGTGATGACTGACCCATCATCCCTCAAGTGTTGACTGACCCATCACCCCTCAAGTGTTGACTGACCCATCATCCCTCAAGTGTTGACTGACCCATCACCCCTCAAGTGCTGACTGACCCATCGTCCCTCAAGTGTTGACTGACTCATCACCCCTCAAGTGATGACTGACCCATCACCCCTCAAGTGTTGACTGACCCATCACCCCTCAAGTGTTGACTGACCCATCACCCCTCAAGTGCTGACTGGTCTACAGCGGTTCTCAATCTGCTGGTCGTGACCCTATTTTTGGGTTGAACAACAATTTCTCAGGGGTCATCTAAGACCATTGGAAAACATATATTTATTGAAGTTATTAAGGGAAATAATTGTTTGAGGGTCGCCACAACATCAGGGAACTGTTTTAAAGGGTCGCAGCATTAGGAAGGCTGGGCACTGGTCAAAAGAACATCGGTCAAGCAACAAATGCCTGTTCAACCAATGGCGTGAAAAGGATCCTTTACTTTTGGCTTCTTCTTGTTCAATATTTGGAGCTGCTGAGGTTCGGTGATGCAGATAACAACCTTTCGACACCATGCAGTAGGTCCTTTGTAGAACATCGATGTCACAATGGTTTACCTGAAAGAAACTTAGTCTCTAGCCAGCTATCTTGCCTAATGTACTTCCCTACACAAGTTCTCACTTATATCCTGTGCTCATCTTCAAGCTGGTTGGCCCCCGCTCCTCTTTACTGATACCATGCCTTCTGCTATTACTTTATCCCAATTCGCCATGGTGCTTGATATGGCCTAAATATTTTCTGAGACAAGATGCTATTTACTAGTTAATCTTCCTGATGTTCAGTTCTTTAAGGAAGTCAGTATTTCTTTTCTTCTCTTAGAATCTTTCTTTAGCATTTCAGCTCCAAAAGCCCCTATTTTCTTACTTAAGAACTGTTAAGAACTATCACCTCTATCTTATTTAAACTTCTAGTTACTAAAAACACCAGTCAAGTAAGTGTCTACTTACCTGAGAAGAAGTTTACAGAATTCAAAGGCTGTCCTATTACAGCCTCTCCGACCCAAGTTCAGGATGTGTTTAAACAAACACAAAAATAGAGCCCTGCAAGTGGAAGAAACAACACCAACATAAAACTTGAGATCAACATCATGTATTTTGCTGAAATACATAAGTTTTCAAGTCTCTGCACAGATCTTCAGCCTAAGTTCTACAGATAACATTCCTTTATAACTGTCTTAAACTATCCAGCACCATTTCTTCTCTTCTGCCTCTGCTTCTTTCACCACTGATTTTGTTCAGCCTACATAATGTTTTATAATGCCAAAAATAATTGTCATGAATCTGCTGTATGATGATGATGGTATTCTTATACTGCCATCAGTTTTCTAAGCTCAAGGGTACAAAGAGCTGAAGGGAAAATAAATTCTGCGAAACCCCACTCACCTGTTCTCCACTCTCTTGTAACTGAGGTAGCAGTTTCCCGCAGCCAGGTTGAGCAACGGATGAAATGCACACTCTAAGCCATAGAGCGCTTTCTCTAAGGAAGAGAGATATCATATGGAAAAATTAGAGATGATTCTGACATCTACACGTATGTTTCATCACCGTCCTGCTGTGTTTTTATACGTCAATTGCTTAATCAGTTTGTCTCCTTAAGGATGCTACTTAAAGGTTTACCATACTATCCTGAGACTTTTTCAAAATCTCACGCTGGACGGCGGACCAATCAAGCAGATTCCATATTTCCTGTTCATCTCATGCTGGATGGCAGACCAATCAGGCAGATTCCATATTTCCTGTTCATCTCACGCTGGACGGCAGACCAATCAGGCAGATTCCATATTTCCTGTTCATCTCACGCTGGACGGCGGACCAATCAAGCAGATTCCATATTTCCTGTTTATCTCACGCTGGACGGCGGACCAATCAAGCAGATTCCATATTTCCTGTTCATCTCACGCTGGACGGCGGACCAATCAAGCAGATTCCATATTTCCTGTTCATCTCATGCTGGATGGCAGACCAATCAAGCAGATTCCATATTTCCTGTTCATCTCATGCTGGATGGCAGACCAATCAGGCAGATCCCAGATATCATGTTCATCTCACGCTGGATGGTGGACCAATCAGGCAGATCCCAGATATCCTGTTCATCATTGCTTTTATTTCTTGAATTCACCCCATTTAATGTTCATCAATTTCCTTGGGTATTTGCTTTTAGCTTTTGTCCCATGTGTTCAGTATTTCTCCAATCTTCCAGATATATATGTTAAAACAGAAATAACAATAGAACTGAAAATATGTAACTTGTTTGAGTGTGCAAATCTGGCACCCAAATGCTTGCACTGACAGTTATTCTTGTGTAGACTTACCAATGGATTCTGCTGCCGTCTGATAGTCCTCATTTATCCGGTGAAGATCGGCCATCTGGATCAACGAGTCAATGTGGTACGGGTTTTCCCTCAAGACATTCTTAAAGTAAAAATATTTAAAAATTGTCACAACATATGGTACTATTGTCACAACATATGGTACTATTGTCACAACATATGGTACTATTGTCACAACATATGGTACTATTGTCACAACAAATGGTACTATTGTCACAACATATGGTACTACTGTCACAACATATGGTACTATTGTCACAACATATGGTAATGCTATCACAACATATGGTACTATTGTCACAACATATGGTACTATTGTCACAACATATGGTACTATTGTCACAACATATGGTACTATTGTCACACAATATGGTACTATTGTCACAACATATGGTACTATTGTCACAACATATGGTACTATTGGCACAACATATGGTACTATTGTCACAACATATGGTACTATTGTCACAACATATGGTTCTATTGTCACAACAAATAGTACTATTGTCACAACATATGGTACTACTGTCACAACATATGGTTATATTGTCACAACATATGGTACTATTGTCACAACATATGGTATTATTGTCAGAAAATATGGTTCTATTGTCACAACATATAGTACTATTGTCACAACATATGGAACTATTGTCACAACATATGGTACTATTGTCACAACAAATAGTACTATTGTCACAACATATGGTACTACTGTCACAACATATGGTACTATTGTCAGAAAATATGGTTCTATTGTCACAACAAATAATACTATTGTCACAACATATGGTACTATTGTCACAACATATGGTACTATTGTCACAACATATGGTAATACTATCACAACAAATAGTACTATTGTCACAACATATGGTACTACTGTCACAACATATGGTACTATTGTCAGAAAATATGGTTCTATTGTCACAACAAATAATACTATTGTCACAACATATGGTACTATTGTCACAACATATGGTACTATTGTCACAACATATGGTAATACTATCACAACATATGGTACTATTGTCACAACATATTGTACTATTGTCACAACATATGGTACTATTGTCACAACAGATGGTACTACTTTCAAAAAGCTTATTCTTTGTTTATAAAAATTTTTGCCTGTTTTGTTTAAATGCAGAGACATGCTGGCCATTGTAGAAGACCACACCCTCCTGGGCATCTGCCTTAGAGGCAAAGAACCAACAGTGTACGTTTAAACCAAAAATTGAACAGACATGTAAAATGGATGTGCATTCAAAACTCAAGCTATGGAACAAGACTAAAGTCAAGAAGTGGACAAACAACCAGCACTTCTGTCAGAATGCACAGTTGTGGGAGTCGCTGTGGTGTAGCGGCTAGATGCTCACCTGCCAATCCAAAGTTGAAGGGTTCAGATCCAGACTATTTGTCAAAAATCACCTTGGCTCCAAGGTCAAGCTAGCTTTAAATGGGTACCAGGTAAAGCTCTGGGAAGCAAACGTGGCTGGCGTTAAGCTGACCACACCACTCACCAAGCGCTGATTTGTCTACAAAATATAGGTCTAGCCCTATATGCCTGAGAACGTGAAAAAGGGTGCTCTACTTACTTGTTTACTTACAGCTGCTGAATGCTGAAAAGACAAAAGAAATGTAATCCACAAAATTATAATTACTACTAAAAATCAATTTCCCTGCATCAGCATAGGCCCTATATGGACAATAAATAGTGCCCTAGAACAGAAGAGAACTACATGATAAATGCCCTGTCTCCGTAATTTCACTAACAACAAAAGAATGGACAGGGTTATGAATACCAGCATTAGAGAGACATTTGGAATAAGACCATGTCTGAATTATATTGACAGAATAAAATGGTTCAGCCATCTAGTGAGACTGCAGTCAGACCAAACTGCATATGAGACTTTCTTTAAACAGAACATCGGAGTGGAGGGCAAGGGGAAGACCAAGAAACATATGGATAAATAATGTAGCAGAAACCTGAAAAAGATGAACAAACCATCACCCAAGTCACCACAGAAGCACCAGACAAATACAGAAAACTACGACACTGGGAAACAGCCTGGTATCAGTGAGATGACAAAAGAAGAAGCAGAAGTATAAGCCCACAAGGGCTCCGTCTCTTGCTACACAACCAATCAATGATAGCAACACAGAACAACTTACAACTATATTATCTGGATGTCCAGAATCAACAGCATCAGCAAATTTATGCTGCAGTTTCTGATAAGCGGGTGAATGCTCAAAGACAAACTCTTTCGTCTGGTCGAGGTACTTCATGGACAACCCTGCAGACACAACAAAAACACTGTAAACAAAAGTTACTGGTGTCTCCATTTTGTCTGCTTTATGATAAGTGAATCTGTTTGTAATGGGAGATGTAATGAACAGTCACACATATATGTAATGGGAGATGTAATGAACAGTCACACATTTATGTAATGGGAGATGTAATGAACAGTTACACATATATGTAATGGGAGATGCCAACAAATCAGTCCTACAATCATGTCCTTGATGTCAACAGATCAGTCCCACAATGATGTCATGGGAGATGTCAACAAACCAGTCCCACAATCATGTCATAGAAGATGTCAATTAATCAATCACACAATGACATCATGGGAGATGTCAACAAATCAGTCCCACAATGATGTCAGAGGTGATGTCAACAAATCAGTCACACAATGATGTCAGAGGTGATGTTAACAAATCAATCACACACTGATGTCAGAGGAGATGTCAACAAATCAGTCCCACAATGATGTCAGAAGTGATGTCAACAAATCAGTCACACAATGATGTCAGAGGTGATGTCAACAAATCAATCACACACTGATGTCAGAGGTGATGTCAACAAATCAGTCACACAATGATGTCAGAGGTGTTGTCAACAAATCAGTCCCACAATGATGTCATATGAGATGTCAACAAATCAGTCACACAATGATGTCAGAGGTGATGTCAACAAATCAGTCACACAATGATGTCAGAGGAGATGTCAACAAATCAGTCACACAATGATGTCAGAGGAGATGTCAACAAATCAGTCACACAATGATGTCAGAGGAGATGTCAACAAATCAATCACACACTGATGTCAGAGGTGATGTCAACAAATCAGTCACACAATGATGTCAGAGGTGTTGTCAACAAATCAGTCCCACAATGATGTCATATGAGATGTCAACAAATCAGTCACACAATGATGTCAGAGGTGATGTCAACAAATCAGTCACACAATGATGTCAGAGGAGATGTCAACAAATCAGTCACACAATGATGTCAGAGGAGATGTCAACAAATCAGTCACACAATGATGTCAGAGGAGATGTCAACAAATCAGTCACACAATGATGTCATAGGTGATGTCAACAAATCAGTCACACAATGATGTCATGGGAGATGTCAAAAAATATGTCACACAGATATTATGGCAGATGTCAACAGATCATCCCCATATGCAACAGAAAACAACACAAACATTTGTTCTACCTGAACCACCGGTGCTGTGCCAAGTGTCCTTGACCTGAACTAGTCGACTGCTGCGTTGTAATGGTCTATTTCTGTGTCTCCGATTCCTAGACAAGCATTTGTTGAGTTTATAACTGACAGGCATAAAAAGACACAGGCAGACATAAAGACATACACACATACACTTCAGTTTCTGCTAGGCCGCATCACATATTGATCACATATTGCTGTCTTCTGGGTTACTTCTGTTACTTCTTCATGTTCTTCTTTCTTTTCCTCGCCATCATCATCTTCTCATATTCTTCAGTCATTCATTTCTCAAAACTGGCAGGACCAAACAAATTATAATGATACCACATGTGTAAGGAAGCAGCTGTGGTGTAAGGAAGCAGCTGTGGTGTAAAGAAGCAGCTGTGGTGAAAGGAAGCAACTGTGGTGAAAGGAAGCAGCTGTGGTGTAAGTAGCAGCTGTGGTGTAAGGAAGCAGATGTGGTGAAAGGAAGCAGCTGTGGTGTAAGGAAGCCGCTGTGGTGTAAGGAAGCAACTGTGGTGTAATGAAGAAGCTGTGGTGTAAGGAAGCAACTGTGGTGTAATAAAGCAGCTGTTGTGTAAGGAAGCAACTGTTGTGTAAGGAAGCAACTGTGGTGTAAGGAAGCAACTGTGGTGTAAGGAAGCAACTATGGTGTAGCAGCTAGACACTCCCTAGTGGTTCTGTTGGCAAAATACTTTTGTTCAAAAATGACTGACTCCCATATCGACCCAGAATAAATGGGTACTAGAAAAATCATGGGAAGTAAAAGCAGCCAATGTTATGTTATACATTGCCCATCGAGAGCCGACTGGTCTATAAAAAACAGTCTAATCTATATACTTTACTTACCATATGGTGTGAACTGTTAAATTTTTCTGTGTTATTTAATCAATGGGCTATCCTCCGAATAATGGGCACTAAAGATGGCGGCCACAAAATATCTTTTCGAGCCTCAGTTACATGTCAATTGCGCACTTCCGGCAACTTAATTTGCGTTTTTTTTTTTTGCAACTACCGCCACCGCCATGATTGGAGCTAAACTAGATGGCTAGGACTCACAAGCAAAGCTGCAGGAGATGCAGAAGCTGCTGCTCGTGGGTCCTAGCCATCTAGGGAAAGGGGATGGAAATACCTGAGCTTGAGTATTTAAGGTCACATGACATGGCTACAGAGGCCGTCATAGACTGTAAAGGTTACGATTTCCATGACCTTAATGAGATTCAAACCTGGGTCTTTTTTTATTTGTAACCCCTCAGCCAGCTGCTGAGCGTTCACTAATTATCCTAAACTGTATTTAAGCCTCCCCCTGTCTGATAGAGAACAAACACAGTAACACCTTGGCCCCAGTAGTAGCTTAAATTTCTATGGCAATCTCAAAGAGTCAACAATAACATTACGTAACAGGCCACACAAACTTTAATGCCTTAAAAAAGATTCTTACAGCTAACATACTCGTCACATGTGTGACGTGATTTTATGGTTTCATATATTTTGTTCCAATTCATTCATAAAAATAAGTTTGTTTCAAACCAACTCCAGCATTTGCTGGCCGCTGGTGATTTTACAAGGCAGCTGTACAATCAGTAGTTTGCCACCGCTGTATTAACGGTTTCCGGATAACATTATTAATATCAACACAAAGCAGTCTTGGTTTATAAGTGGAATATATTATCTATATGCTTTTTGAATTCTGTTCACCCTGCCTAGGGTTCTAGTGAAGTATGTACACGAGTGTGTGCCTGGGGTTCTAGTGAAGTATGTACACGAGTGTGTGCCTGGGGTTCTAGTGAAGTATGTACATGAGTGTGTGCCTGGGGTTCTAGTGCAGTATGTACATGAGTGTGTGCCTGGGGTTCTAGTGAAGTATGTACATGAGTGTGTGCCTGGGGTTCTAGTGAAGTATGTACATGAGTGTGTGCCTGGGGTTCTAGTGAAGTATGTACATGAGTGTGTGCCTGGGGTTCTAGTGAAGTATGTACATGAGTGTGTGCCTGGGGTTCTAGTGAAGTATGTACATGAGTGTCTGCCTGGGGTTCTAGTGAAGTATGTACATGAGTGTGTGCCTGGGGTTCTAGTGAAGTATGTACACAGGTGTGTGCCTGGGGTTCTAGTGAAGTATGTACATGAGTGTGTGCCTGGGGTTCTAGTGAAGTATGTACATGAGTGTGTGCCTGGGGTTCTAGTGAAGTATGTACATGAGTGTGTGCCTGGGGTTCTAGTGAAGTATGTACATGAGTGTGTGCCTGGGGTTCTAGTCAAGTATGTACATGAGTGTGTGCCTGGAGTTCTAGTGAAGTATCTACATGAGTGTGTGCCTGGGGTTCTAGTGAAGTATGTACATGAGTGTGTGCCTGGGGTTCTAGTGAAGTATGTACATGAGTGTGTGCCTGGGGTTCTAGTGAAGAATGTACATGAGTGTGTGCCTGGGGTTCTAGTGAATCATGTACAAGAGTGTGTGCCTGGAGTTCTAGTGAAGTATGTACATGAGTGTGTGCCTGGGGTTCTAGTGAATCATGTACATGAGTGTGTGCCTGGGGTTCTAGTGAAGTATGTACACAAGTGTGTGCCTGGGGTTCTAGTGAAGTATGTACAAGAGTGTGTGCCTGGAGTTCTAGTGAAGTATGTACATGAGTGTGTGCCTGTTACTTCTTCATAAGAATCTAACATGTCTTTTTATTTCACATCAACTTACCTGCCTGGGGTTCTAGTGAATCATGTACATGAGTGTGTGCCTGGGGTTCTAGTGAATCATGTACATGAGTGTGTGCCTGGGGTTCTAGTGAAGTATGTACATGAGTGTGTGCCTGGGGTTCTAGTGAAGTATGTACACGAGTGTGTGCCTGGGGTTCTAGTGAAGTATGTACATGAGTGTGTGCCTGGGGTTCTAGTGAAGTATGTATACGAGTGTGTGCCTGGGGTTCTAGTGAAGTATGTATACGAGTGTGTGCCTGGGGTTCTAGTGAAGTATGTACACGAGTGTGTGCCTGGGGTTCTAGTGAATCATGTACAAGAGTGTGTGCCTGGGGTTCTAGTGAAGTATGTACACGAGTGTGTGCCTGGGGTTCTAGTGAATCATGTACATGAGTGTGTGCCTGGAGTTCTAGTGAAGTATGTACACGAGTGTGTGCCTGGAGTTCTAGTGAAGTATGTACACGAGTGTGTGCCTGGGGTTCTAGTGAATCATGTACATGAGTGTGTGCCTGGGGTTCTTAGGAAGTATGTACATGAGTGTGTGCCTGTTACTTCTTCATAAGAATCTAACATGTCTTTTTATTTCACATCAACTTACCTGCCTGGGGTTCTAGTGAATCATGTACATGAGTGTGTGCCTGGGGTTCTAGTGAATCATGTACAAGAGTGTGTGCCTGGAGTTCTAGTGAAGTATGTACATGAGTGTGTGCCTTGGGTTCTAGTGAATCATGTACATGAGTGTGTGCCTGGGGTTCCTGGGGTTCTAGTGAAGTATGTACATGAGTGTGTGCCTGGGGTTCTAGTGAAGTATGTACAAGAGTGTGTGCCTGGGGTTCTAGTGAAGTATGTACAAGAGTGTGTGCCTGGGGTTCTAGTGAAGTATGTACAAGAGTGTGTGCCTGGGGTTCTAGTGAAGTATGTACATGAGTGTGTGCCTAGGGTTCTAGTGAAGTATGTACATGAGTGTGTGCCTGGGGTTCTAGTGAAGTATGTACATGAGTGTGTGCCTGGGGTTCTAGTGAAGTATGTACATGAGTGTGTGTCTGGGGTTCTAGTGAAGTATGTACATGAGTGTGTGCCTGGGGTTCTAGTGAAGTATGTACACGAGTGTGTGCCTGGGGTTCTAGTGAAGTATGTACATGAGTGTGTGCCTGGGGTTCTAGTGAAGTATGTATACGAGTGTGTGCCTGGGGTTCTAGTGAAGTATGTACACGAGTGTGTGCCTGGGGTTCTAGTGAATCATGTACAAGAGTGTGTGCCTGGGGTTCTAGTAAAGTATGTACACGAGTGTGTGCCTGGGGTTCTAGTGAATCATGTACATGAGTGTGTGCCTGGAGTTCTAGTGAAGTATGTACACGAGTGTGTGCCTGAAGTTCTAGTGAAGTATGTACACGAGTGTGTGCCTGGGGTTCTAGTGAATCATGTACATGAGTGTGTGCCTGGGGTTCTTAAGAAGTATGTACATGAGTATGTGCCTGTTACTTCTTCATAAGAATCTAACATGTCTTTTTATTTCACATCAACTTACCTGCCTGTCTGTTCTCCACGTACAACCTCTGAACCAAATAACCTCTTCAGTTCTGTCTCAGCATTCAGATTCCTGTTTGGACATTTAAAAACTGCAATAGAGTAAAGATTTTAATGACACAATAAAAATAAGAACCGGCAAGATGGCAAGAGAAGAAATAACCAAAATATTCTTTTTTTTTTCTTCAAATATTGTAATAAGGCTTCAGAACACATCACTAAACTATAAACATAACTTTGTGATTTCCATAAACTTATCCGTGAAAAAAAATATAAATAAACACACAGGCGTGAACATGAACTGTTCTAAAACACCAACCTTGACAATGCTGCTTACCGGTAGTCAATGTGTAAAAGAGGTTTTGCGTTCGTACTGAAGATAACACTGCTGTTTTCCGGCCTGGTGGCGCCCCCTGGGTCACCCAGAAGTCGGTTTACTTCCTGCACACTTGCTTCAACCTCATCAACTGGCTCCTGACCATAAAACAGACTGTACATTACAACATGTTAGAGCTCCACCTGGGGTCTGGGAGGCCACATTTTACGGCAATGTCCCCTTAACAAGCATGCCATAAAAGGGGACTGACATTTTGTTGAAATCAGACGTGTTAGACCAAAATGTTAGGACATCGAAGCCTAGCTGTAAACTTCATTACTATGTGCAAGCACCCTGTTAAGGGCAAATGCACAAGAAGAAGACAAAGCAGGAGAAGAAGAAGAAAAAAGGAGAAGAAAATGGAGGAAGAGAAGGAGGAAGAGGGGAAAGAATGAGGAGAAGAAGAAGAGGAAGCACAAGAAGAATAAAGAAGACATGTTTCTGTGACCATGTGGTTAAGCTAGCTGCCTCAGGATATGACTACTGTGGTCTAAAGGTCAGACTCCACTCTTCGATTCAAAAGTCTTACAACTGTTCATGTTACAAGATAATTATCACCCCTCTCTTGTTTGCCTAGAAAGAAACTAAAAATTGTATGGAGATTATCACTTGATATTTCAACAGAAGAAGTCACATCAACATAGTTATAGGATCACTGGCTAAAGAAAAAACTCACTCTTGTTGTTGCGCCCCTCAGTGCCTGTTTTTTTTTTTTTCAACCATTAGAATGTTACGCGTAGATTTTTATCATGGTATGGGGCGTCGCAGGTTGACCCAGCCTAAAATAGATACCAGGATGGCTGTCGTGGGAAAGGAAAGACGGACGGTGTAATGCTGACCACATTACCCACATAGTGTCGATGGTCTGTAAAAATATGGGTGCTCTTCCCATATACCTGATGTGCCCAGGGGCGTGAAAAGGGATCTTTACTTTTTTTTTTTAAATTAAAATGTTACAGCTGGTTAAACACGTGAAATAAGTACCACATATTTTCCAGGGAAGGAGAAATGGCATGTAAAAGTACAAGCCACCAATGACATTTTCAGGGCAAGAAAGAAGCGTCATCTTCACGTTCAGTGACCCTGTATATGAATAATAATTCAATCAGTCCAAGAGAGCTGTCAGTTTTTGAGTAAGAAAGTAGGTCAATTTCAAACTGAGGCTGTGGAAGTCAATCCCTATCCACACTGGACTACAGATAGGATTGATATTTCCTTCAGTGTCAGAGTGCGGCTAGATGAGAGGTGAGGAGCCAAGAGTCTATTCATAAATAAGTCAGATCTATAAAATGAATGCAGATCTGTAAAATGAATGCAGATCTGTAAAATAAATGCAGATCTGTAAAATGAATGCAGATCTGTAAAATGAATGCACAAGTTCCCTGTGTGGGTTCAGGGGCCCCAGTTTGGGTGGGGGAGGGGGGAGAAAAGAGTAGACACACTGCCCCCTGCGCCCCCCCCCCCCCCCCACAACAAGCATATCATAACAGTCAACTAATTAGGGCAGTTTCCAATGAGGTTGGGGCACATTTGTCTGAGAGGCAAGGATTCAATAGTCTGCTTACAAATTAGCAAGATCTGTAAAACGACTGTGCATGCAAAACTCAAGTTCTGCAACAAGACTAAAGTCAAGAAGTGGAAGAACAATCAAAACTTTCCATTAGAGTTTACAGCCGGCGAACATAAAGAAGAAAAAGAAAAATATGTAAAGAAAGAGAAGGGTGTCTAGATATCTAAGCCAATCATCAAAAAGAACCTGTAGAGGAATCACAGAAAAGCTAGGTGGATTTTGAGACATATTTAGCTATGAAGACATCCATGTTGGGTCACATGTTCACTTACCTGGCTGTGATGATCTTGAGATCGAGTTTCTTCGTTATTTTGCTGCTTCTGTTTGTTCTTTCGCTTTTTCTTTTTGGTCTTTGCTTGTGGCTTGCGGACGTGCTGCGTGGCTTGTCCATCATCCTCTGTCTTCGTTTCCTTATCCTCCTCCTCCTCTTCGTTACTTCTGTTTAACTAAGTGAACAAACAAATGCAAATACTTAAACTGATATACTGAAAGACTGCGAGATAGAAAGAATATCGGCGACCATAAAAGTTACAGTTGTTTAGGAAAGAATTAAACAAAGGAGTATTGCTATTTAAATAACGAGTTAAGCAGATTTGTTAAAAGAGAGAAATGGCGGGGGAGGGGGGGGGAGTGTCATAAGATGCGACAGCCACATCTGTTTCAAGGTTTGAACCTAGTTAGTCTCAAGGTTTGAACCTAGTTAGTCTCAAGGTTTGAATCAAGTTAGTCTCAAGGTTTGAACCTAGTCTCAAGGTGCTGAGTGATGTTAATTTTTTAATGAGAAAGAAGCCCCACTCCTTGCTTATTCATGTTAGGTGAATAAGATGCAGAATGACTTCTCAAATAACGGCAAAAAACTTGCAGGTATAATATGCATGTTACACCATTTTTGTTTTTTAAATACTTCAAGAAGTGCAAATTGCTTTTCTTTTTTTAATTTTAGTCAGAAGAAAAAAAAAACTACAATTGTAAATCAGACCTGCTGTCACCTTCATGTCAAAGAATGGCTGTAGCCGATTTATTTCTGTTTCATTAGGTTTGTACTGACTAACACCTTTCCAGTTCTTCTTCTTCTTTCGTTCGCCTGAAATAAGTTGTCTATATCAGCAATTTTGTCTCTTGTATAAATTTCACTGTCGTTGTTAGTTCATTCAGTGGTCCATAGATTTTACGTACCACTGTTGTTCTTTCTGGCCAAAAGGTTTGCCTCAATGTGTCAAAATCGGTGCAGTCCTGGAGTACATGCTCTGCTGTCTGGGGCACATTTCCACAGGTGCACATGGCTGATACACCTATCTTGAATTTGTGTATATGTGGTTGCATAATCGGTTGTGCCCTGTTCTGAGGCGGAGGATAATGACTTGTTCTGGTCTGTCTATAATAAAATAGTCGTCTAATGCTGGGGCTGGTGGTTTCCTGATCGATCTTTCCAGTTAATGTTGTCTATGTTATCTTTCTGACGATCCTTTAGTACATGTGTCTTTTATTTTTATAATACAATGGTTGACTATCCTCCGAATAACGGGCACAAAAGATGGCGGCAAAAAACAGGGCCTCAGTCACGTGTCAACTGCGCACTTCCGGCGACCTAATTTGCGATTTTTCGGCGACTACCGCTACCGCCAAGAGTATCCCCCATGCGGCTCACGATGCGTGGATTGGGGCGAAACTAGATGACTAGGTCTCACGAGCAAAGCTGCAGGAGATGCAGAAGCTGCTGCTCGTGAGTCCCAGCCATCTAGTTTAGTCCCAATCCACGCCGCGGAAAACCGCAATTTAGGTCGCTGGAAGTGCGCAATTGACACGTGACTGAGGCTCTGTTAGGGTGTTTTTGTGGCCGCCATCTTTTGTGCCTGTTATTCGGAGGATAGCCCAATGGTTTTCAGCAAGAGGTTATGTTCTTCATACGCTTTGTTCACTCTGGTGGAAAGTCCGGGTTGTTTGTCCATTTGGAGAGGCATAGAACCAACAGTTTGCATACAAATATGCGAGATCTGTAAAATGGATGTGCATGCAGAACTCAAGTTCTAAAACAAAACCAAAGCCAGGACCTGAACACAGACCTTAGAATCCGTAGGCTATACGACAGCAGATCCATATCTGATGGATATAAGAATTCACATACAACTTGTAATACAAGGGGTTGGGTTTAATTACCAGTTCAAAGGGATTTTCCGTCACCTTAGTTTCTCCATCAGTCGTGATCTTGTTTTTCTGAGATTTCAATTTCTTCTGTCTTCGATGTGACGTACCCCGAGCAGGACTGCCATCTTCAACATCGTTATCATCTTCATCTTCTCCATTCAACTTATCTTGTTCTGGTTGTCCCAAAGCTGCGGCCAACACCGTCAGTTCAGAATCGCCTTGCAAACGTCTCAAAGCACGACTTGACATTCTGCGAATTAACCCTCCCCGTGAATAGACAGTATTTGATTAAATCACTTGCAGAGACTGAGAAGACGCGGGGGAATCGTTCAGTAGTTACAGTAGGTTGTTCTTCACGAAGTTTCAACGCCCGTCTTGTTGCCGTCTCTGTCGACACGTAATGAAATATGGCCAAACCAAAATACTGTGTTCGTTTACTTTCTTCTTACAAATAAGAAGGGGAGATAAGGAGTTAAGAAAAGGTGTACATTAAGGGGAGAAAAGACGTGTGGATGTACTGTATGTAGCTTCCTTTTTTTCATTACTTTCTTATTCCTTTTGTGTTCTTGTCTTTGTCAACATGTAGTTCAATACAGAAAAATAAAAATAAAATATTTCTTCACTTTCACTTTTGAAAAGGGTAAGTAGGTAGTTGTACCCCACCATGACATCACACAAGCGATCAATACCCGATGACACAAAGTGCCACCATGCGGATGAGGATCACCAGTGGAGAGGTCCCAGAAACTCCTTTCAGCCGCTGTGCTATATCTATGGCTAGGCCAAATTTATGGTCCGGCTATATTCAGGGCCCCGGGTAAAAGCCCGGGTGGGGCTTCAAAATAAAAATAAAACATTGCAATCTACAAGGAGACAACTTGATTATAGAAGAGCCGGTACTCCAAGAAACGGGTGTAAATAGCAGTTTACTCAGAAGGGTTTAGAGGTTGAGAGCACTGCTGGCATTTAGTAACCCGCATTACCGATTTTTCGCATGAACTGTATTTCTTTTTCTACTGAAAAATCTTTGCTATCTAGAGGTGTTTGATGCGTCTTTGTGAAACTTTTCTAAGCTGTATGGGGTATTATGATATAGATAGGAGTTTTTTTTTTTTTTTTTTAGTTTTAAAAGAAATATAACCTTTCATTACTACATCTCACACGTTTATCACCGGATTCTCCCATATATATTTTAAACCTAAATAAGGGGAGTTCACCATTGAAAAGCTTTCATCTACGACGGGGTCGCCTTTTGGCTCGCCGGTAGACGGCTACGTCGGGAAAGTATTTAGGGCTGTCTCTTTTGATCGCTTTAATCTGTAAAAGTTCTTCTCAGAGCTACTTGGTAGCGAGCAATGCTAAGTCATTTTACATGGCGCACATTTTCAATACGGAACTAACGTTTCTCGTCCCATTTAGGATCAAATTTTTCGTTATTTGAAGCCCTACTCTGGCTCTTGCCAGGGGCCGCAATATAACCTGGCCATAAATATGGCCTAATGGCTAAACGCGGTTTCTGGGACCTCTTCACGGTGATCCTCATTCCCATGGTGGCACTTTGTGCCATTTGGTGTTTATCGATGTCCTGGTGGGGTAGAAAGTCAGTCAGTCGGCGCACATATTTAAATCCAGTAATCTCCTTGTGAGACAGTCGTCATTTCCTTGTGAAACAGTCATCTTCTTGTGAGACGGTCATCTCCTTGTGAGACGGCCATCTCCTTGTGAGACGGCCATCTCCTTGTGAGACGGTCATCTCCTTGTGAGACGGTCATCTCCTTGTGAGACGGTCATCTCCTTGTGAGACGGTCATCTCCTTGTGAGACGGTCATCTCCTTGTGAGACGGTCATCTCCTTGTGAGACGGTCATCTCCTTGTGAGACGGTCATCTCCTTGTGAGATGACATTTTTTTTTTTTTAAGTTTCACTCTGGCTCTTGGCAGGGGTCGCAATATAGCCCGACAATAAATATGTTCTAATGGCTAAACGCGGTTTCTGGGACCTCTCCACGGGTGATCCTCATCCGCATGGTGGCACTTTGTGTAATCGGGTGTTTTTCGCTTGTGTGATGTCCTGGTGGGGTAAAAAAATCTACTACTACTAATGGCGCACACAACCTAGACGCAATTATAACACTTCGGGAATGCTAGTTGAACGTGAAAATTGTTTTTTTTTTTAAATTTTTTGTTAGCACAGCAAGGGAAAAGAAAATGAGTTTTATAAAAGTGACGAACTTTATTTAGAAATAATTTTGGCTCGTAGGTCGACCCAGCAGCAAATGAGCACCAGATAAAGTCCTGGGAAGTAAAGGTTGTCGGCGTGATGTTCATCAACATCATCCAGTGCGATTTTTCTGTATGCCCGATAAACCTGAAAGCGCAGGAATGGGTCATACACTTACTTTTACCACTTAACTGCGATGTCGCAAAAAAAAAAAAAACTCTTTAGACGGTTGAGCATGGTCTCTAGGATTTGCTTATGTTAGATTCGCCTCTGAAAAGCGATTCTTCGAGTCAACTGATGTCAATATTTCAGACAAGAATCCCCTAACGTGGCCGGGGGGAGGGAGGGGGAGGAGGGGAGCACTCCGGTACCTAATTGCCTATTTTGGTTATTAGCGCAGTTTTACAATTCCAACAAACCAGGTTTCGAAGTGGTCAAACCCTTTGTCTCGCGTTGTCTAGGTCCTGGGTTCGTTTCCCGGACGCCACGTTCAATTCACCAGTCCAACGTTTACGTCACTAGAGCTAAGGAGTTCGTGTTTTGTGCGACATTCCTAACAGGCTACTTACTGTTCAGTGGTAGAAAAAAACTGGGTCAGATGGGATAACCCCGGAATCATGAAATCGATTTTATCGACTTTAGATTGTAACTTTAGTTCATGAATGTTCGGGACTGCCCCAGTCTTTGCCAAGGTTCATGTTCTACTGGGGGGTATTTATGTCTTCTTCTTCGCGTATGGGACGTCGCAGGTCGACCCAGCCTAAAATGGGTACCAGGATGGGCTGTCCTGGGAAAGTAAAGACAGCCGGCGTAATGCTGACCACATTACCCACAGAGTGCTGATGGTCTGTAAAAATATGGGACGCTCTGCCCATATGCCCGATGCGCCGAAAGGCGTGAAAAGGGATCTTTACTTTTACTTTTACTTTACTTATTCTTCGCGTTCACCAGCTGTACACTCTGGCGGAAAGTTCTGGTTGCTCGTCCACTACTGAACTGCAGTCCTGCTCCAGAACCTGAGTGTGGAGTGTGCATCAGTTTTACAGATCTCACTCTCTTAAATACAGACTGTTGGTTCCTTGCCTCTCCCGCAGATGCACTCCGACTTCAAAGGAAGCTCCCCAATTAGTCGACTCTTACGACATGCTTTTGTGGAGGCAGTGGGTCTATTCTTGTTTTTCCCACAATGGGGCCCCGGAACCCACACGGGGGGGGGGGGGAGTATTTATGTGATGCTGGAGTTTCAAATCATCCTCCCCCCCCCCCCACATCCCCCTTCCCCTTCGTATGGGCTCCGAGGCTCCGTTTTTAAAAACTAAGAATAGACCCAGACCCACTGTTTCCATAACAAGCATGTCGTAAGAGGCCACTAATTAGGGCTGCTTCTTTTCTCTATCTCTATCTATCTTCTTTTTTTTTTCACCACCAGGACATCACGCAAGCGATAAACACCCGATGACACTAAGTGCCACCATGTAGATAACGATCACCCCTGGAGAGGTTCCAGAAACCCCGTTCAGCCATTAGGCTACATTTATGGTCGGGCTTTATTGCGGCCCCTGTAAAGAGGCAGAGTAGGGTTTCAAATAACGAAAAATTGCATCCCTTAAAGGGATGACGGCGGCGTCCGTGGCTAAGGCGTTGCGAGTCCGACTCGTAAGCCAGCATACCGCGATCGAAACCCACTGCAGGCTGCGTGGATTTTTGTCGTGGTATGGGACGTCGCAGGTCGACCCAGCCTAAAATGGGTACCAGGATGGGCTGTCCTGGGAAAGTAAAGACAGCCGGCGTAATGCTGACCACATTACCGACAGAGTGTTGATGGTCTGTAAAAATATGGGACGCTCTGCCTATATGCCCGATGCGCCGAAGGGCGTGAAAAGGGAACTTTACTTTTTTTTTTTTTTTAAAGGGATGACGAGACAAGCTGCTTCTTTTAAAGTCGGAGTGCATCTGCCTGAAATGCAAGAAACCAACAATTTGTTGACAAATTATTCATATCTGTGAAACGGACGCGCATGCAGAACACAAGTATTGGAACTAGATCAAAGTCCAGAAACAGAAGAACAGCCAAGATTTTCCACTGGAGTTTGGAAGAAAAGGAAGAAATTCTGTAATTGCTTTATTTTAATGTCCTCAAAATTAGAGGTTCGCTTTAGCGGTACCGACTCCTATAACGTGACGCTGCCTCTAGCCGTAGAGCATTCCCTCACCAACTACGAGCATTACACGAAGAATGACATCCCTTATCTCCAGCGACAACCTCTGCGATTCACTGATACGCCGGTACTAACGAAATAAATACGGATTTTAAAATGAAACTAAGATCTTCGGATTGCGCAAACCTCTTGACCTGTAGGAAACCTTCGCTTCGCTACTTAGCAAATTATAAAGTATTAATACCAATCAGGAGAAATGAGCGAGCAGACGTCACTCATCCTATATTAATTTTTGTGTCGGAATCCCAAAGCAGCTATGCGACTGACCGCTCTTTTTCTCTGTATCTCAACTCCTGCTTTATCTCCTTCTCCTCCTAACATCTCCAGTGCTTTATTTTCTAATACTCATAGGAAATCAATACTCTCAACATTGATTCCTCTGCCTGGTGTGATGGCCTCAGGGTCTTCCTCAGCACTGTGCATTTATGTGTATCACTTTGTGTGGCTCTAGAAAGTTTTTTTTCAAGAAGGCTATTTATGGTCATCCGAATGACGTCAATAAAAGCCTCGCCAAGGTGTTTTTATAGTATATTCATGCCGCAAGGTGTTATGTCAGTATCTATACACAGTTACATCAAACTAAACTTAGGAGTAATGTTATTCATAGGCGTCTGTTTATTAATGATAACTATTCCTGGCTTCACTTTGATTTGTGCCTAATATGTCGCAAAATCCTTTCTTCATCTCTTTCCCTCTGTCTCTACATCTCTCTCCCTCTGTCTCTACATCTCTCTCCCTGTGTCTCTACATTTCTCTCCCTGTGTCTCTACATCTCTCTCCATATGTCTCTGTATCTCTCTCCCTCTGTCTCTTCATCTCTCTCCATCTGTCTCTGCATCTCTCTCCCTCTGTCTCTGTATCTCTCTCCCTCTGTCTCTTCATCTCTCTCCCTCTGTCTCTGCATCTCTCTCCATATGCCTCTGCATCTCTCTCCCTCTGTCTCTACATCTCTCCCCCTCTGTCTCTGCTTCTCTCTCCCTCTGTCTCTTTATCTCTCTCCCTCTGTCTCTTTATCTCTCTCCCTCTGTCTCTTTATCTCTCTCCCTCTGTCTCTTTATCTCTCTCCCTCTGTCTCTTTATCTCTCTCCCTCTGTCTCTTTATCTCTCTCCCTCTGTCTCTTTATCTCTCTCCCTCTGTCTCTTTATCTCTCTCCCTCTGTCTCTTTATCTCTCTCCCTCTGTCTCTGCATCTCTCTCCCTCTGTCTCTTTATCTCTCTCCCTCTGTCTCTGTATTTCTCTCCCTCTGTCTCTGCATCTCTCTCTCCCTCTGTCTCTGCATCTCTCTCCCTCTGTCTCTGCATCTCTCTCTCCCTCTGTCTCTGCATCTCTCTCCCTCTGTCTCTGCATCTTTCTCACTCTGTCTCTCCCTCTGTCTCTTCATCTCTCTCCATATGTCTCTGTATCTCTCTCCCTCTGTCTCTTCATCTCTCTCCATCTGTCTCTGCATCTCTCTCCATATGTCTCTGTATCTCTCTCCATCTGTCTCTTCATCTCTCTCCATCTGTCTCTGCATCTCTCTCCATCTGTCTCTTCATCTCTCTCCATCTGTCTCTGCATCGCCCTCCCTCTCTCTCTGCATCTCTCTCCCTCAGTCTCTGCATCTCTCTCCCTCAGTCTTTTCGTCTTTCTCCATCAATCGCTGCATCTCTCTCCCTGTGTCTCTGCATCTCTCTCCCTCTGTCTCTTCATCTCTCTCCATCTGTCTCTTCATCTCTCTTCCTCTGGCTCTGCTTCTCTCTCCCTGCATTTATTTCCCACTGTCTCTGCACCTCTTTCCCGCTGTCTCTCCATCTCTCTCCATCTGTCTCTTCATCTCTCTCCATCTGTCTCTGCATCGCTCTCCCTCTTTCTCTGCATCTCTCTCCGTCAGTCTCTGCATCTCTCTCCCTCAGTCTTTTCGTCTTTCTCCATCTGTCTCTGCATCTCTCTCCCTCTGTCTCTGCATCTCTCTCCCTCTGTCTCTTCATCTCTCTCCATCTGTCTCTTCATCTCTCTTCCTCTGGCTCTGCTTCTCTCTCCCTGCATCTATTTCCCACTGTCTCTGCATCTATTTCCCACTGTCTCTGCATCTCTCTCCCTCTGTGTCTCTCTCCTCTCTTAAGCTGAAGTATCGATCAGTCAGAACTCACGGTGGGGTATTTCTGCGCTTCACGTTAAAAATGTACATTGCAGCTTCCCAGCACTGTCTGTTGGTAGCGGCACGCGCCGTTGTGAATCGTGCAGTCTTCATCGTCTCAACTTATTGGCAACGACTTAATTCGTTGCAGTGTACCGGTGTTTAGACTGAAATTTCACTCAACCGTGTCAGCAGTTTTATGGTTCGTGAATTTGATTCAGTCATTTCATGGGAATAGTTGTAGTTTGTACTTGGAGCGATAATTATAAACTGCTTTGATAATTTAACTTTGGTGTTGTTTTTATTGTTTCCGTACCTGGTGTTTTTAGACTGACTTCTCGTACTACTTTGCCTGCAACTTAAAGGTAAAGTTTCCGGTTTGGGCATTTATGATTATAAAGTAATTTGACGGAAATGCATTTGAAATGTGTATTTATTTAGACCAGTTTTCTTCATCCATATGGCGGGGGTATGGCGAGTAGTTTTTTTTTAACTGTATTATCTAGGATTGAAGTTTCTGGGATGAACACTTCTTTATATTTGAGAATCAAAAGATGTCGCATCAGCCAAAAATTGTAGTTTTTTGCTATCGGATATCACAAATGAACTGCTTTTCTACATTTTTTTTTAAAATTCTATGTTACGTTAGCTAAGCAATATCCGCTACCAGTACCATCGTCATCAAGTGCCTTGCTAGCTGGCGTAGGCGTTTTTGCGTCGCCACAGATATCGGTCTTTGGTGTTCTGGATCAATTCAACTGATGATATTCCTCCATGCCACTGTCTTAAACCATCCACCGTAATTTCTCTTGGTATCCCGTGTGGGTTTGGGGCCCTATTATAGGGAAAACAAGAATAGGACCACTGCCTACCCAAAAGCACGTCGTAAGAGTCGACTAATTGGGAGCTTCCTTCGAAATCGGAGTGCATCTGTCTGGGAGGCAAGGAACCAGCAGTCTGCATACAAATAAGTCAGATCTGTAAAACGGATGCACACGAAAACTCAGGTTCTGGAACAGGACTGCAGTCTGAAAGTGGATGAACAACCAGAACTTTCCGCAAGAGTTTACAGCTGGTGAAACAAAAAAAATTCTTTTGGTCTGCCTCTTCTACCAGTGATCTTTCCAGTCGTCATGATCTTTCCCGGGGCTCCTTTACTCATTATTCTAAAAATAGAAAACCTCTGAGACCCCATCAAGCAAAGGTTTGCTAAATAAGGAAAACTTCTGAGGTCACCTGAAGCACAGGTTTGCTAAATAGGGAAAACTTGCTGAAAACTTCAATTTAAATAATATAATCTTTTTGTCAGTAGTAAGGCGTGAAAAATTCGCATGTGAAGGCGTTAGTGGGTAATGCTGAGACTAAAGAGGTAATCACGTGATATGTTCCTCTTAATCGCTTTAGCTATTTTTCATTTCACAACTCCCTTGAATGTAGAATGAATGGTTTTCCAGGACAAAGGCGGTACCAAAGCATCATCAATTTACAACCGAGCGTGCCCTAGCTCGGCTACCTATCTTCTGTTTAACTTCTACACCTAGAGTCACAATCAGATATTGCCAAAAGAAGACGAAAATCTAAGGAAAGTGTGAATGCAAGACAGCAGAAATAAATCATGACACAAGAAACCGAGCTCACAGCATTGATATGTTTACTGCTAGCTAAGATTACAACATATAAAACTCGGGAGTCGTGAGAGTTACAAGAGGTGGTGATTCTCGTTCTGTCACGAAACAGTTATTACTACAAGATCAATAATGGTCGTCGACTCTTCTTATCTTTTCACTTTGATTTTTAACTATTTCTATTTCAAAGAAGGAAAAAGTAGTCTATAAGTTTTAGCTTACGGCTGCGAAATCGATTATTTACCGAGGAAAACGATTACAGAAACATATAGTTAGCCACAATAGTAATTTAACGTTTCAATTTATCGTGGTTTCTGGTTTGCATACTCCTACTTAAAAAATAAAAAACATGCATTTTTTTTTTCTTTTCAAATCTAATGGCAGTGTTCTCAATTTGAAAACCCCGTATTGTCTTTTCTTTTGAAATGTGAAGGCAAATTAATAAAAACTAAACATTAGTTCTGTCTATTAAATGTCACGAAGCCTTATAAGCAGCTACATTGTGTATTCTAGTCACATAAATGAAAAACAAAATCTATGAATTAGGAATCGATATCCCTACACACGGGACATCCTCACAAGTGCTCCGTCTCCTTCTTCAGAAGCCAGCGAAGATTAATAAATTGGCTATTAAAAACATGTATCTTTAAAACAATAATTCATTCAATAACACATTAGTTAGTTAGTTGAGTTATCATCATTGCACTCCGGACATGTCCATAGGTGCTCAGACCCTTCCCCCAGTATGAACCCCAACGTCCGATGGCTAATAGTACCAGTTCTATGTTGATTAACAAGTCTTCTGGCGTGTCTGGTGTGCGTCTCGTTTTTTGCTGTGCCGATCTTAATTCCCAAGTCTGCCATTCTGGCGAGTGATGTGGATTCACTGCCACCAAAGTCCTCTATCCTTCCCATTTCTCTGAGGGCATTGATAATATCAGCATGATCCATAGGCTGACCGTCGGTAGTGATAGCGAATCCAGCCAACCTGTCAGCTCTTTCATTTCGACGCCTGTGTGTCCCGGAACAAAAATAAAGGTGACTCCACGCACAGTGGACTTCTGTGATGATTCAAGCCATTGTCTTCGCACTGAACCTGCCTGAACCCTCCAAATCATACTCATTGAATCACTGAGTATACATACGCGGGTGTATTTTTGTGTTTCAAGCCAGGCAAACGCTTGCGTCACTGCCATCACCTCCATCGTCATGCTGCTGGTTGTCATGGAGAAGGCGCCGTTGGCTTCTTTGACTGTTCTGCCCGCTGAGCGTGCTGTGAATGCCCATGCGCTTCTTCTTTGGCGTATAACGGATCCGTCTGTATAGATTAGAGCATCTGCTTCGTCTGAATTTTCGCCGATGAGAGCGTTGACCTCTGCATTAAGAGCAACAGGATTATCTTCTCTACACCGCCTGTTGAGTGTGACAATACAGGAAAATGTACAAATAAACGCCCGAGGCACAGGTATCCATTCTGCACAAGGTATGATGTCGGTTAGGCTGCATATTTGCCTAATAACATCTTCTGCCCGACCTAGCCACGATTTTCCCCTCTACAGTCTGTCGCCCTTTTCACTAAAAAACGCTTGATGCAGTGGGTGTTTCTTATCAGCACATATTTTAAGGATGCCCGAACCCTCCACATCCTGATCCTTTGGTTCATTGTTGGAAAGTCAAGTAGATACCTCATTGCTCCACAGGATGTGTCTCTTGTACATTCTAAAATAATGCGCATGGCTTCATTTTGCACCTTTTCGAGCCGTTCAATCTGGGTAGCACTGACAGTGAGGATGGCCAGAGCGTATTCAATGGGGGGAAAGGACCAGACCGTAGAATAGAAGTATTAGTAGTCTTTCCTCGATATTGGAAGCAGCCATAATCCTCATTGCAGATAGACCTTTGCGTGTTTTTGCTATCACATGGTCAACGTGTTCCCTGAATGACGTTGGTTCTGATCAATACATTATCACGCATTTTCACTTCTCAATAACACATGTTCCAAAACAATTAAATGTAATTCAATTTGTGTATAAATCTACTCGATAACAATTGTTACCACCGACCGGCCACGCCAGCCTCACAAAAACGGGAATTCTCGTTTGAGCAGTACGGCCTTATATCTTAAGCTGGTCGAGCTTTTTCATTGCCCTGAACACCGTAATGGTGTGGACAGAAAATTCACCGAATGCTCCTCATCAGAATGGTATCAAGCGAAGAGAGACACTCAACATGCAAGACGGAAGTTTCAATTTCGGAAGCATGCGCTGTGAGTCCGGTTCAATGACCACATGTTGGGCGGTGTCAGGGGGCAGCATGGTCTCGAGGCATGACGTCAGCCTCGAGTGCTGGAGGTCCCGTGTTCAAGCCCCTGCGAAGGCTGGGATTTGTTCACGAGGACTTCTAGTAATTTCCCCTGGCCTCTGGGTAGTAAGATCGGACGCCCGTCTGTACTGTTGAGCACGTAAAAAATCCCTTAGCAGTTGTAAATTGAAAAAGAGTGGCCTAATGGGGCTGCCCGGGCTAAATTTGGAGTTGCAAATCTACCCAAAGTATTTCAGGATCCTCGCCGGTGCTGCGGAGTTCGTGCATTGCACTGAGATTCTTTGAACTCAGGCTTGAGTCAGAAGTAGAACGGAGCACTTATGGATTGCTATCCTTGTACCATGATGTTGATCCATCGTCTAAACCTCAACCTGAACATGTTGGGCTGTGCTGCCCTCAAGCCATCGTAAAGCTGCCGATACCGCCTCCACCTCCACTCTCATTTTAGTTGTTGTGACGTTAAACGCTAGGCTCTCTTGTTTTCCAACAGTGTCCAGCAACCTGTGCAATAAAACATCTGAAACTTTAAACATTTGTTTTCTTTTCATTTTATGCGATTAAAGAAAACAAAAAAGCGAGACAGAGGAAAACCATAAACTAATATCAGAAATTCGTCGTAGACAGTAGACAGTGGACAGTAGACAGTAGAAAGTGAACAGTAGAAAGTGGACAGTAAACAGTAGACAGTGGACAGAAGACAGTGGAAAGTAGACAGTAGACAGTATACAGTGGACAGTAGACAGTGGACAGTAGACAGTGGACAGTAGACAGTAGACAGTGGACAGTAGACAATGGACAGTAGACAGTGGACAGTAGACAGTGGACAGTACAATTAGAAGGAATAGACTCGAGTACTTTGTAGCACCTGGCATGCTTGTCGGAAAGAGAGCAAAGGAAATTCTAGGAGGTAAATTCATGGATTGCTCGGTCTGGTGTATGAGACCTGGACAAGATCACTGACTGATCCCTGATTTTTAACCACTGTGTAGGATGATGAATACACTCAGGAGCACGGCACATGATGATGATATCCATACAAAAAAAATGGAAAACTGCGCCCACACTATCAAGATGTCAAAGCGAGGAACAGCGGGATTGCAGAAACATGATCACCCATGCCTGCCGTCACGACACCTAATGATTAAAATCAATACTTTCCTCGGTGTAATAAATAATGCGTGTCCTGAACAGAGCAAGCGGCAACCACAGCGTCACCACATTCGTCACGTATTAGCACTGGTTGCTTTAGCAAATAAGAAAACTAGACTCTGGCGTGTGCAAGTTTTGTGACAAATTATAGTCGTCCGGTTTCCCCCCATCTTTCTCCTCTGCAATATCACATCACCCTTGACGAATGTCATTTTCTCTGGCACGCGATGTATTTAGACCTGTGCAGCCTGACAGCCTCAAAATACCCTTTTGATTAAGTCTCCGAGTCAGTCCCTGCCATATTGTCGGCTCTAGATGCATGTTGCCAGGAAAGCAATCGCAAAACCAAATGCTCGTTTGTAACTGTATAACAGTGCTCTAGTGTAACTGCACTATGCATCATTAATTAAAACTCCACAGGCAAAGCTGCACAGAGTGGAAAAAGAGGAAAGAAATGGAAACGGGGAAAAAGTGTTTTCAACCGTTATGGGAACAATGTTTGTCCCCGTCGATTTGTAAATTGAGAATGGATTTTTGTGTGTGTGATGGAATTGTGCAATGACGTCTTCTGATTGGTTGGTTTTGAAGTGGCTGGAAGAGCTCTTGCGCGTCTGGAGAGCTGTAGATAAACCGTATCAAAGTGCAGTAGATGGAGCCGGGTTGGCTAATGATTCGGTTAAGAAAAAACACGCAGTCCACAGGGGATATATATAGACGTCAACTTAATGCTCATGTTACTGATAGCCATGTGTGTTGTGTTTAGTTTGTGAAATGTTTTCAGTCTGTACTGCTGCTTAAAGCAGTTTTTTTTTTTTTTAAAGCAGCTGGTAAATGTATAAGTTATTCGTACCAGCTTTGTGCTATCAATACTAGACACGGACAGTCCCAGAAAAACGTAAAAGCAAGATCACAGCGTGTGAGATAAATGTAAATGCAAAAAGAGACGGAGTCACTAATAAAGAACTAAGGTCAACTGCAGACACGGTACCGGTAAATATAATCACAGAGCATCAAAGAATCAAATGGTTTGTCTTCTGGTCAGATTGTAACAAAATCAGCCAGTAGCTAGAGAGGACTACATAAGCACCGCTAGCTATGAGGCAAGAGGCAGACCAAGAAAGAAATGGATGGAGCGAGTCAAAGAGACACTACAGAAACACAATATGATATTAGCACAATCACACAACAACATCTACACTACACCTGACTGCTCTCTGTGATGCTTGACGGCATCAACAGAAGGACACCAGAAGGAGAACATTGCTGCTATACAGGATTGATTTTGATCCTGCTGAGCTGTATGAATATTGACTGTGTGTGCATCCATACGTCCGTCTGTGTGTGTCTTATCTTCCTTCCAGGCGAAACACCGCAGTAATCAACATGAGAAACTAAATAATCCACCAACTAATCCATCTGTATAATCCACTAACTAATACATCTATATAATCCACCAACCCATCTGTATAATCCACCAACTAATCCATCTTTATAATTCACCAACTAATACATCTGTATAATCCACCAACTAATCCATCTGTATAACCCACTAACTAAACCATCTGTATAATCCACCAACTAATACATCTGCATAATCCACCAACTAATACATCTGCATAATCCACCATCTAATCCATCTGTATAATCCACCAAATAATACATCTGTATAATCCACCAACTAATACATCTGTGTAATCCACTAACTAAAACATCTGTATAATCTACCATCTAATCCATCTGTAGGATCCACCAACCAATATATCTGTATAATCAACCAACTAATCCATCTGTATAATCCATAAACGAACCCATCTGTATAATCCACCAACCAATTCATCTGTATAGTCCACCACTTAATACATCTGTATAATCCACCATCTAATCTGTATTTATACTTTTTTTTGTACCTAGGGATCAGCAACAAACTAATCAACATAAATCACACTGGACCTAGTCCATGTAGTTGCCGAACTCAGTTCACAATGAAGAAGATCGATCTACTTCCTGCTTCTGTCAGACAATAAAAGAATGCGTCAAGAAACCTGCCCACGACGATTCTTGGCATCCATGATCTAATCAGCATCATCAGGCGATATTGTTTCTTCAGACTTGATCCCCCATGGAAGATTCAGGCAAAAGTAGTTCCGCGGAGGGGACCCTCACACCCAGCTCCGAGGGCAGTAACCAGAGACTACCCATCGAGCTCAACAGTCTAGCTCCACCGGGAAGCGGGCGGTCTCCTGGAGAGAGTGAGACCATATCTCATGGCCACGCTTCCTACGGAAGTACGATGACCATTGGTGCAGACACCAGCACGGTGAACTTGTTGAAGATTGACCTGGAG
The DNA here is from genome assembly GCA_905116865.2 of Candidula unifasciata. Lineage (NCBI taxonomy): Eukaryota > Metazoa > Mollusca > Gastropoda > Stylommatophora > Geomitridae > Candidula > Candidula unifasciata. The sequence continues at coordinate 178,468 of CAJHNH020000136.1, forward strand.
CAGAAGATCAGCAGACATACAGGTGAGTGTCTATATACAGGTGTGACGTGACGGGTGGTTTGTATGTTTATGTTGTTGAGTAGGAATGTTCCTCTCAACACATTCCCTCCACCAGATTAAACGAACTAAAATCTGAGCTATGTTGCTCTCAGACAAAGTCCTGGATCTCCAAGAAAACAGCCATATTGGCTCGTTAAGTAAATTAACATTAGCTGAACTTGGTACCCACAAGAGAAGGCAAGGAATTTTAGATGTCTATCATACTTAATGAATTATTAGACAGGGCAAGTGATTCCTCTGTCATCTACCTTCTCCCGGTGTTATTATGAATAATTAAAGAATTATTCTCATATTAATTGAGCCCCCACCAAATGGTATTCTATCCTAACAGTTTAATTAAACATGTAAGAACAGACATTTGGAATTTAACAAGCTATGTAGTTTAAAACTTGACATACAGCTTTATTTACTACAATGAAATTACCAGTTTGTTGATTTACACAAACAGTGACTGGTTAATGAAAGTGATACGCTTCAGCGAGACAAACAGCTCGGGGTTTAGAGTGGTATGATAATGATGATAAAAGGTTAACATAAAGGGGTTAACTCAACTTATAAGCCTCTGACAGCCGTGAGGAACTGTCAAGCTTGTCCAACTCTTCCTTGCCTGTTGTCTGCCTGTTTCAGCTTATTCTCCACTTCCTCCCCACCTCGTTCTCCACATCGTTCTCCACCTCGTTCTCCACCTCGTTCCCAGCTGGCCGAGTCTAACACAATGTAGTCTACTTCATGGACTGATCGTCACATGGGCGCTGTAATCATGGAAACAAAACACATACGTGTAGTATCTTGACTTACACTAAGAATACATGTATCAATTAATACAACATATAATAATAAGATATAGCCCATCACTCCTCCTCATATTCCACATCCTCTCCAGTCTAGTCTGAAGGTCTTTTGTCTTACATGGACGTCACATATCCTGCCTTCCCTCAAATGCTATGTCATGATAGTTGACTTTCTAAGTCTGTTGTCCGTCTTCACTCAGACTTCGAATTGGCTGACATAGATTTGACATAAACATGTGGCGCAGGTTATGTGCTGAACCCGCAAACAATTTATATGCACGCTGTCCTGAATATTATCTTTCAGTGACCGTGAATACTATACACCCATCATCCTTCTCCTGGGGTTATAAATCCCCTGTTCAGGTGAACACATTAAGTGATCACATGGTGGGCACACAAAACGTAGCAGCATCCCTGCACATATTTGGGCATCATTTCCCACAGTCCAAACTCATATTTTGGCTGATCATGGAAACAATATAATTACATTTCATTATAGCAAATGTCATGGTTCACATCTTATTTTATACACATGAAAACATACACTGAAAAACATGTGACACAAACATACAAGAAATAGGAATAGTTTAGCAGTTCCCTAACTGAGATACTGAATACTCACAAAGAACTATTTCAAGCAGAATGTGCAGACAAATTAGGAAAAGGTAGTATAGACTAAGCTTAACTCCCTAACCTAAGTATACAAGATTAAAATTAATATTTTCTCTTACCTGGGAACTTTTCCATCTATCGCCAAACCAGAGTACGACAGTAAAATATACCTTTACGTCGACCTGTGTTTTGTTTGCCGGCAGGCTGTGATTAATGACGGGAATTCCACAGGCTCGAAGTATAAGTATCAATCTATTGTCCAAATTAAACTCCTCCCTTTACTGAGTTCTGCCCAACCCTCAAGACGATGACTTAAGCCACGCCTCCGGAGTACCCAACAGATCACATTAGCTAACAAGTGGCCTGTCAGTCAATTCTGGACTGACATCCCTAGAGCAAACATTCTTAAGTGCCCCAATCTAGTTTACACCGAATCTAACTGGCCGGTGTGAAAGACGGTCAGTGAAGCCATTGTGTTTCCTACGTGACCAAGATCAAGATAAAACATTCCTAATTGCCAAACACCTGTTCTTCCCAGAATTACGCTGACGTGTTAAACTTTAAACTTCTCGTCGCCTCTATGTCTACAGTCCGCTCAATTCGTGTTAGGTAATCTTTTATGACCTACGGTCCAGCTCAGGTGTGATGCTAAGTTCCCCGTTCGCTGGCCTCTACAGTCGGTGGTCAGGAGATAACATTCTGACACTGGCATGAGAATAGAATTCCTAGCTACAGTGTAAAGTTTTAGGTAATATTACCCAAGGTTGGGTCGCTTAGTCTGGACTAAGGACTGGAAACATTTAAATCAATACGGTTTAAAGTAACATTTGGTTTAAGGGCATAGTCTCTTGTCTCTCAATAACCAGAAGAACTTATTACAAGTACTAACTTCTGGAACCACTGAGGTCGTCTCGTGACAACAGGTGAGTGTCTAGATACAGGTGAGTGTCTAGATACAGGTGAGTGTCTACAGCTTGGTGGTCCCTAATTTCATCCTCGGAGTCTACCATCATACGGTTTTTCCCACACCTCGAAGTGACTACAGTAATCATCAACACTGTTTCTGCTACTGTTCCTTTTGCTTCAATATCACTGTTAGGTGCTAGCTACTTCATATTTAATACTTACTGCTGCTGTTGGCTTTGCCGCCGCTGCTGCTGATACTACTACTACTACTACTACTACTACTACTACTACTACTACTACTACTACTACTACTACTACTACTACTGCTACTACTACTACTACTACTACTACTACTACTACTACTACTATTACTACTACTACTACTACTACTACTACTACTACTACTACTACTACTACTACTACTACTACTATTGATTGTTACTACTACCACTACTACTACTACTATTACTACTACTACTACTACTACTACTACTACTACTACTACTACTACTACTACTACTACTACTACTACTTCTATTACTGCTACTACTACTACTACCACTACTACTAATAGTACTACTACTGCTGCAGCTACTACAACTACTTTTACTACTATTGCTTTATATCCTTATTGTGTCCCCCCCCCCCCCCCTACCCTTCTCTTCCTTAGTCTATTATCTGCCTGTCAACATCAGTGTATTACTACTACCACTGCTTCTGCAACTGCTGCTGCAACACCACTGCTATTGGTGATGTTGTCAGGTAAAGTAAAGAGCCTTTTTTAATTTAAGGATAAGAGCGATGAAAGAATGACAGACAGACAGATAGATATAAGGACAAACAGACAAGCAGAGGGACAGGCAAAGAGACAGACAATGTATATTGTTTGTTGCTTGTTTCAGGAGAAGAAAGAGAGACATGGGATAACCGCGCCCAATTTCTCTTGTCGCTGATTGGCTACGCTGTTGGCCTTGGCAACGTGTGGAGGTTTCCTTACTTGACTCAGAAAAATGGAGGGGGTGAGTTTTTCCTGCTTTCTGGTCTTCGTCATCTTTCATTCCCAAAAACATAAACAAAGTCATTATTGTTATTAATAGTCATCCTTTTCATAGTTTGGAGGGGCAGGGCGCTATGGTTAGTAGTAGCTATTCATTTAATACTAGCCCTAACCCCCCCCCCCCAACCCCCCCCCACCTATGGGAGGGTTTGGGGAATTTCCCTACCAAATCCCGAAGCCGGCGTGATGTGGTGAAATGAAACTTGTCTTGAATTTAATTAACATCATAATAAAATCCACAATTTGAATCGTCATCGTCGTTATCATCACTGTCGTTAGCATTACCATCCAAAATTATCACCACAATGACAGTCATCATCAATTTCATCATCCTCAGCATAGAAACTCATTGGTCAGCAAGCTTTAGGGTCAGTGAGCGTGTCATATCTTCACCAGTATACCATATATAAACTTACTCTTCCATTATTCTCTATCAGTCTAAACACCGAATGGTTGAAGAGGAAATAATAAGCAAGACTACAAGAGTAGCTACATACTTAAGTGGAGGAAAAGCTCAATTAGACTTAATGCCTCTACAGACCAAGAGAACAGAGAGAAGAATGTACACGACTTTAGCGATGTTTCAAGCCATAAACGCTTAACTTTACCCCCGAAACATTAAAACAGTCATGAGCTACCTCAAACGATACACAGTTTTTGAGCACTATAGTAACAATTAATGTATGAACATACTTAACAACTGTCTAGCTTCGAGTAGTTTTACCGCGTCGACTTTGTCACTCTAACCTAGTTACAGTCAGTTAACATTGAAATACTTGAACTAACCTGAATATCGCCTCCCAGAGAGAGTATTTATGGCGAGCTCCAGCAAGGAAAGAGGTCCCAGGGCGGACAGAAAAGGCTCTACAATGACACGCTCAAAACTGCTCTCTATTCTTTTGGCATCAACACAGCGACGTGGGAGGCTGCTGCGCAAGACCGTTCTGGATGTTGTAAGCCCCTCAGGCATGGTGCATCGGCCTGCCAGGCAGTGAAGGTTGCACAGGCAGACAAACGGAGGCAGACTAGAAAGAACCGTACTTCTAATCTCACACTTACTGCGGCTTTCATCTGTTGTCTGCACTGCTCAAGAACTTTCCAGGCTCATACTGGGCTAATCAGCCACCTTCGTACTCATAATCATTGATCATTACTACAGTGGAAGAAAGTAGTCTTTATCACTCGTCATGGACGAACAACACTTCAACCATCTCGAAGAAATATTGTCGACTAATCTCATCATAAAAAGCATCCTGAAAGATGTAAATATCGAGGAAGACATCGAGGAAAACATCGAGGAGAGACATCGAGGAAGACTGGCTAATAAACAGCATTTTCTTTCGGAAGCTGAAATATTTTTGCCATATCAAGCGCCACTGCAGACTAGGAGACAAATCATAGTAGAAGACCCGGTACCAGGAAGGTGGTGCAGAGGCAAACAAACCAACAAGCAACTTTTTGCTTACCCAAATCTTAGACTAACATTTTACCAATAGTCTCTGTATTAACACTAAATTCATCTACCATCATCCTTACAGTCAAACAACGATCTTCTTGTATCTGTCCTCGGAATTTTGCAATGAGTTCTTTATTACGAACAGAAATTGGCCACCCAGGTCTAGTTGCATTAGTAATCATTTCCGTACCATTTTTGAATCGTGAGATCCAGCTGAAAATCTGTGCACGAGATCAACAATTATCCCCATAAACTTCATCAATTTAACTGTCACAATGGCGCTTTTTTGGAGTTTTACATACAGAATTAATGTTAGCCTTTTTGCTCAATGCTGATTACGTAACAATGCACCTATGACTAGGTTAACAAAATGGTGGCTTTTTTGTTGTCTGCTTATTGGGCGGCAATGAAAATTTGCCAGATCATAGACGAAGGTTGCCTCTTTGAATTAAATGCTTTGATTCCTAGATTGCATTTTTGTCTTGGCCATAATAACATCTGTCTCATTACTTAATTGTCAGACCTTGTAGAACGGGAAATAAAGGAATGTAAACTGACATTGGATACCATGGGCAAAAAAGCAGCAATGGTGATCACCTGTTAATGCCGTATGTGTCAACAGCGACATGAAGAGGATATAGATAGATAGAATCAATTCGACAATCAACTTATCGACTAACCAGTCGCTTAGTTGACCAGCAACATCAGCTCCCCCACGAATGAGAAGCTGTGACCCCCAGTAAACTCAGTACATGGAAAAGCCCTCTGCTTAACGACAGTTGTGTCTAAGTTGATAGCACAGCTCATAGATAATTCAGCGGTTTTAAAATCCATCGGGGCCGTGTTTGACAATACACGCCCTTCTCTACGTGTACGGCCTTATTAATCTGGAGCTGGCCGTGGACAATACAAGTGGGTGCATCTGGCGATTGTTGATGGGCTTAGACAAAGAGAGATGGCACCAGTTCTAGAATGGGACACAGAGAGATGAAAGAGAGTGCTAGAAATAGAAGTACGGAGGTGATGACAGTGCTAGACCTAAATGTCGAGAGACGACAAATGTGCTAGAGATGGTGAAAGGTACGACCACCGCCTTCACTAGAGAAGTCTGTCTGAAACGGTCGTGGTACAACAAACTGAACGTTGCGGATGGAAAGCCTTCATCATCATACTATGCAAACGAGAAATTACAATTTAAAAAACAAAAATACAGAAAATCGTCTCAGGTTTATGTTGAGACCTGTCACAAATAACATTGATGCTTGCCTAGCAGAGGCTCTGTGTAATGTATAGTCACAAAAGGAAAATACTTGACAAGAAGTGACACACAGAGATGTAGGGTCGTCAGCTGAGGTCAAAGGTTACGACAAGGGACATAACTCGACACATGTATTTATTGAGAAAGTGTGTCACATATACAAGCTGAAAGACCCAGACTAGAGACCGACTACGTCAGAATCTGAACCTAGGGCTTTCTGATCGAAAGGCGAGCGTCTGACCACTGCACGGTGGCGTCTGACTTGAGTGTACGTGTGCATGCATATGAATGTGTGTAAGCGAACACGTGTACATGCATGTGTATGTGTGTAAGCAAACACGTGTACAGGCATGTGTATGTGTGTAAGCAAACACGTGTACATGCAAATGTATGTGTGTAAGCAAACACGTGTACAGGCATATGTATGTGTGTAAGCAAACACGTGTACAGGCATATAGATGTGTGTAAACAAACACGTGTACATGCATTTGTATGTGTGTAAGCAAACAGGTGTGCATGAATTTCTGCGTGGCAGAAAGTACCTTTCCAAGCCACTTGTTTTTTTGCAATTAACATTTTTAGCCAACATAATTGGCACACAAAACCCAGACTACAATTATAACCGACACTGCTCGCAGTAGGTTTAACGTGGTAGATTTTTTGTTTTGTTTTACATAAATGGATGGGCGGAGAGATACGACCCGCGCAAATAAATCCTCTGCAATTAGTTTCTTTTCAAATGAAGCTAGTTGTTCAAAACAATGTTTTTTCAGTTATAAATTTAAATATGGCGGACACAAACAATACATTGAGCAATTTATTTTCTGTTGCCTATATGTCGATTTGACTCTGTAGAAATTCACCTGGAGAGTTACAGCGGAATATGCCAGGCAATAAATTATGCCATATATCGTTTACGTCTGCATTATTTACATTCTTATTGTAGTGGCGTATAACACATATCGCCATCTAGGGACCCTCAGTTTGACATGCCTGCCATTCGAAATAATATAGGCTAGAACACAGACCTTATCCGTCTCGCCCTTCTCTTGAGCATTTAATGCTTGTATGACAAACATCAGTGGAAGGTCATGCTAAGGTATTTCAACACATTGGTTTTGTCGATGTCTATACCATACATGCTCACCACTGGCATAGGCGTTCTGACAATGTAGGTATTCAAGGAGATTTTTGTCATCGGCAGATGTGCAACAGTGATCTCCTACCCTTGTCAGCGGAGAACATGATGATGATGGCGTCTGTTCTTGGAAAAATAATCAATTAAAATTGGAACTTACGTTGAATGCGGTGAACATCTTCCCTCACATGCTATGACGTAGAGCCGACACTGCAGTTCCTCTCCATGTCTTGTACAAGACGTTATTGATCCTATAGCCAGCACTCAACCTGCGCACAAATCAAGCCGTTTGCCGTAACTAGGATTAAATGGAACAACCAAAGCGGACGAGCAAACCAACCGGAAGTTGCTTCATTTGCCGTCTATTCAGGAAGAATGTAATAAATTTCATTGTTTGCCTCGCGGAATCCAACATTTGCCTGCAGGCTTGTTGTTGTAGCCGCCATAAATTCGGATCGCTTGCTTCACAAACCTTCCGTGCCTGGCTCTCTCCATCTCTGCCGTGACAGCGTCAATACCTACCTGTGTCGTTAGCAGGTAAAACATTAAAGGGGAGCAAATAGGCTTGTTTGACATAATCACTACAGCGACGTTCCTCCATTTACCCAAAAGTGTTAACTCGGGTACCCATTACCTAAAAGCTGGTTGAACTCCAAGAACCGCTAATCCCATTAGTTAAAAGCTTCCTTGCAAACATTCCCTTTTCGCGATATATTTGCTTTTACTGTTTTGCTTAGTAAATATTGCTTAAAACGGAGGAGGCTGCCTATCGAGGCATGGTGTCTGCCTCGAGTGATAGAGGTAGTTCAATCCCTGGTAAGAGCTGGGATTTTTTTCACTTGGTCTTGGACTTCTAATAATTCCCCCGGGTCTCTGGGTAGTGAGATTAGACGCCCGTGTGTATTGTAACGCACGTAAAAAATCCCTAGGCAGCTGGAAATCGAAAAGAGTAGCCTGACGGCGCTGCTCGGGCAAAATTTTGAGTTAAAAATTTACCCAAAGTATTTCAGGGTCCTCGCCGGTGCTTCAGAGCCTGTACACTGTGCTCAGGTTCTTCAGGATCAGACTTGAGTTAGAACAAGAATGGATCACTTTTGGGTTACTACCAGTGGCCATGATGTTGATCTGTTGTGTAGCACAGCTCTCTTCTTCATTGCGTATGTTGTTGTCACACCCAGGTTCGTCTTTAGTTTTGTTACAGGAGGAGTCGATTGAACGATTATAGACGAGGAAAAAGATGGTCTTGTCGATAGTGGTTATTATGATGATGATGATGTCTTGCTAGCTGCATGCTTCTCATGTGACTAATGCTTGTATAATAAAATGGCTGAAAACAACAGTTCTCGTCTATACTGTCTTTATTGTGATACTTTATCAGTGTCACAAATACATCAATGATATTCTGAATAGCGCTGTGTTCTCTCTATGGTTAAATACTCGTAAGTTCGCGTTGTGTTCTTCATCTTTAGTTACTTTGTTAACTGGTTCTAGTGTCTATAACTGCCACCTGGCTTCTAGTGCCGTTTGGTACTAACGGATTGATCGTCGACTCTAAAATCTCTATAGTTCCTATCTAATGTATCGCTGTTAACCATGGATCCAGGTATCTTGTATGTTGTCTCTGTAGTTCGTTTTCTCGTTTCATGTCTGCTCTCTAGTGTCTGTCTTCGAAGCTTCATACGACCGGCTCCTCTCCTTCTAGTGTTGAGTTGGCATCTCTACAACTGCGAGAATCATTGAGACTAGTCGCTCGTC
>CAJHNH020000136.1:192500-197500 GCA_905116865.2 Candidula unifasciata
ATCGACTTAGGAATGATGATATCAGAAGCAGAGTCGGCGCAGAACCAATACTGAACTTTACAGGTAGACAACAAATCAAATGGTTTGGCCATGTAACAAGATTGGCCTCAGACAAGGCACCACAGAGACCAATGTTATGCAGATACAGCGGTAACAGAGCCAGAGGTCGACCAAAGTATGGGCCACAGAAATAGTCAATAAAAAGTACTTTACACAACGCAAACAGAAGGGCCCATTCCAGAGATCTCTTCCTGCCCTTACGAGGCATTCCAGGAGTAGAGGAAAGAAGAAGAGGCCTCAGGATTTTATAATTCTCAGGGGTTCATCAAGTCTAACTCGGGTACTGCGAAGAGCCCTGTGTGACATATGAAGGCACGATACGATGTTGCCGAATGTAGGTTAACAGCAATTGTTGCTTTTCTTTATCCACTTGATGGCATCTTATTGATTGCAACTGCACACATTCCCATTATCCGATTCGTGAGGCGGATTTCAGATTTCAATCTCAAAATAGTTTCATTGTTAAATAGATCAGGGCGCCACAAACTAACTGCAGACATGGAATATTTTGATTCGTTTCTTTTGAGAAATGCTTTTGTACCTTTAACGACGTCAGGTCTCATTGTGTTGTCTTCTTCTTTTCTTCTTCTTCTTCTTCTTCTTCTTCTTCTTCTTCTTCTTCTTCTTCTTCTTCTTCTTCTTCTTCTTCTTCTTCTTCTTCTTCTTCTTCTTCTTCTTCTTCTTCTTCTTCTTCTTCTTCTTCTTCTTCTTCTTCTACTACTTCTTCTTCTTCTTCTTCTTCTTCTTTCTTCTTCTTCTTCTTCTTCTTCTTCTTCTTCTCTTCTCTTCTTCTTCTTCTTCTTCTTCTTCTTCTTCTTCTTCTTCTTCTTCTTTCTTCTTCTTCTTCTTCTTCTTCTTCTTCTTCTTCTTTCTTCTTTTTTTTTTTTTCATCCTTCTTTATTTCTTCTTCTTCTTCTTCTTCTTCTTCTTCTTCTTTCTTCTTTCTTCTTCTTCTTCTTTCTTCTTCTTCTTCTTCTTCTTCTTCTTCTTCTTCATCTATCCATTGCTTGCACGGTTGACCTCTGCTTCTGCTTTACTTATGTCTAAATGACAGGGCTCTCTGCGTTATCTGGTGGTAGTCTTTACTCATGTCCGAACCATCTGATCTGTTGTCTCTTGCTATAGTTTAGTACTGGTTCATGTCAACTTCTTCCCTGACATCGTCATTTTTATGATATTGTCTCTCCTGTTACATTTAGTAATTGTTTTTTTTTTTTCTTTCTGTTGTTGTTGACATCCAAGTTTGGCACCGGTAACACAATGTGACACCATACCATACAAAGCATACAAGGAAAGAGAAGAAGGACGTAGAGCAAGGGGTAGACCAAGAACAAGATGGAAGGCTAACATCAGAGAAACTCTACAACAACACGATGTGCCTATGGTCGAGGCAGCCAGAAGAGCTAGAAACAGAACCTATATTCCCTCGACACCCACAGCGGTATAAAGAGGAAGTGAAGAAGAAGAAGAAGAAGAAGAAGAAGAAGAAGAACGGAGAAGAAGAAAGAAGAAGAAGAACGGAGAAGAAGAAAGAAGAAGAAGAACGGAGAAGAAGAAAGAAGAAGAAGAACGGAGAAGAAGAAAGAAGAAGAAGAACGAAGAAGAAGAAGAAGAAGAAGAAGAAGAAGAAGAAGAAGAAGAACACAATGTTGGTACACAATACTGTTTTCAATAGTGCGCTTTTAGTGTCACTTGTTACAAATTTGTTTTACGAAACTTGTAACACCACTCAGCGCATTGGATTTACTGTGTCCTATTTTTCCTTCCATTTTCCCATTGGACGATATTATACTCCCTGTGTAGTTCTTTTGCTTTTGAAATCCTGGTTTTTCTATGAATATTTTCATTGATTATTCCGTTGTTGCAATGGTCATACCTTTGCGAAAGGTGGGGGTGGGGAGAAGGGTCATGTGGGGGTTCGGGGGGGGGGGGGGGGAGAGGGGGTCATCGGGGGGGGGGGGGAATTACTGTAATTTTTATGTTCTGTGCTTTTGCTGCTGTGTTGAGAGTATTTGGGTATCTCTGTAGCTCTTTCCCTGTAGCTCTTCCCCTGTAGCTCTTTCCCTGTAGCTCTTTCCCTGTAGCTCTTCCCCTGTAGCTCTTTCTCTGTATCTCTTCCCCTGTAGCTCTTTCCCTGTAGCTCTCCCCCTGTAGATCTTCTCCTGTAGCTCTTTCCCTGTAGCTCTTCCCTTGTAGCTCTTCCCCTGTAGCTTTTCTCCTGTAGCTCCTCCCCTGTAGCTCTTATCCTGTAACTCTTCCCCTATAGCTCTTCCCCTGTAGCTCTTCCCCTGTAGCTATTCCCCTGTAGCTCTTCCCCCGTAGCTCTTCCCCTGTAGCTTTTCCCCTGTAGCTCTTCCTCCGTAGCTCTTCCCCTGTAGCTCCTCCCCTGTAGCTCTTTCCCTGTAGCTCCTCCTCTGTAGCTTTTCCTCTGTAGCTCTTCCTCTGTAGCTCTTCTCCTGTAGCTCTTCTCCTATAGCTCTTCTTCTGTAGCTCTTCTCCTATAGCTCTTCCACTGTAGCTCTTTCCTGTAGCTCTTCTCCTGTGGCTCTTCTCCTGTAGCTCTTCTTCTGTAGCTCTTCCTTTGTAGCTCTTTCCTGTAGCTCTTCTCCTGTAGCTCTTCCTCTGTAGCTCCTCCTCTTTAGCTCTTTCCTGTAGCTCTTCTCCTGTAGCTATTCCTCTGTAGCTCTTTCTCTGTAGCTCTTCCTCTGTAGCTTTTCCCCTGTAGCTCTTCCTCTGTAGCCCCTCCTCTATAGCTCTTTCCTGTAGATCTTCCTCTGTAGCTCTTTTCTGTAGCTCTTCCTCTGTAGCTCTTTTCTGTAGCTCTTCCCCTGTAGCTCCTCCCCTGTATCTCTTCCTTTATAGCTCTTCTCGTGTAGCTCTTCCCCTGTAGCTCTTCCCCTGTAGCTCTTCCCCTGTAGCTCTTCCCCTGTAGCTCTTCCTCTGTAGCCCCTCCTCTACAGCTCTTTCCTTTAGCTCTTCCTTGTAGCTCCTCCCCTGTAGCCCCTCCTCTATAGCTCTTCTCCTGTAGCTCCTCCCCTGTAGCCCCTCCTCTATAGCTCTTCTCCTGTAGCTCTTCTCCTGTGGCTCTTCTCCTGTAGCTCTTCTCCGGTGGCTCTTCTCCTGTAGCTCTTCTCCTGTGGCTCTTCTCCTGTAGCTCTGCCTCAGTAGCTCTGCCTCTGTAGCTCTTCTCTTGTAGCTCTTTCCCTGTAGCTCTGCCTCTGTAGCTCTTCTGTAGCTCTTTCTCTATAGCTCTTCTTCTGTAGCTCTTCTCCTGTAGCTCTTCCCCTGTAGCTCTGCCTCTGTAGCTCTTCTGTAGCTCTTTCTCTATAGCTCTTCTTCTGTAGCTCTTCTCCTGTAGCTCTTTTCCTGTAGCTCTTCTCCTATAGCTCTTCTTCTGTAGCTCTTCTCTTATAGCTCTTCTTCTGTAGCTCTTCTCCTATAGCTCTTCTCCTGTAGCTCTTCTCCTATAGCTCTTCTTCTGTAGCTCTTCTCCTATAGCTCTTCTCCTGTAGCTCTTCTCCTGTGGCTCTTCTCCTGTAGCTCTTCCTCTGTAGCTCTTCTGTAGTTCTTTCTCTATAGCTCTTCTTCTGTAGCTCTTCTCCTGTAGCTCTTTTCCTGTAGCTCTTCTCCTGTAGCTCTTCTCCTGTAGCTCTTCTTCTGTAGCTCTTCTCCTGTAGCTCTTCTCATTTAGCTCTTCTCCTGTAGCTCTTCCTCTGTAGCTCTTCTTTAGTTCTTCCTCTATAGCTCTGCATCTGTAGCTTTTTCTCTGCAGCTCTTCATCTGTAGCTGCCATGGGGACTTGATCGCCTGCGAAAAAGGGGTTTATTGATTTTAATATCCTCAATAATTTGAGATGCTCCACTGATTTCATCTATACGTACGATAACACGACTGAGATATGTATAGTGTTTGGTCATTTTAGAATGAACGACCACTCAACCCAGCCACTCTGGAACACAAATCACTTCTTAACCGCTTAGTGGTGCCCTAATACTGAGGGAGTCGCCGTAGTACAGCGGCTAGTCGCTCGCCTGCGGATAAAAAGGTCGCAAAAAATGCTCGGGTTGGTTCTGCAAAAAATGACTGTACGGTTGAAAGGGATTTCCTGGGTTTGTAGTTGTTTGACTCTGAGAAATCCTGTTTTAGCATTGTTGTGTGGTAGCTTCATATAATATTAAAGTATTGTGTGGTAGCTACGTGTGGTGTTAGAGTATTGTAAGGTAGCTACGTGTGGTGTTGGAGTATTGCTGCGTGGTAGCTACGTGTGGTGTTGGAGTATTGTTGTATGGTAGCTACATATAGTGTTGGAGTATTGTTGTGTGGTAGCTACATATAGTGTTGGAGTATTGTTGTATGGTAGCTACATATAGTGTTGGAGTATTGTTGTATGGTAGCTACATATAGTGTTGGAGTATTGTTGTGTGGTAGCTACATATGATGTTGTAGTATTGTTGTGGGCTAACCTAATGTTACCTTCGTGTATTGTTGTGTGGTAGCTAATAGGACGTTAGCGTACTGGTTTGCAGTAGTTACGTGTGGCATTAATTAGTGAATTGATATATGGTAGCAACATGTAGTGTTAGTGTAATATTGTGTGATATCTATGTGTGCTATAAGTGTGTTGCTGTGTGGTAACTACAAGTTTGCTGGATTACTGTTGTGTGGTAGCTACATGTGGCGTTCGTGTACTGTTGCATCTTTGCTACGAATTATAACATTGTCATGTAGTAATCACGCGTAAAGCAATTTACTGTCAAGTTCGTAAAATAAAACGTGACTTCCCACAGAAACATGTAGATGTGCGTGTGGCTTTGTGTCTGTGTTATTTAAACGACACATCACATTGTCCAATATTGACAGTTAGTGGTTCAAATCGATAACCGCCGTTTTAAATTCAATGGTATGCTAAGAGAACGCCTGTATCGATTTATCACTTCCAG
>CAJHNH020000136.1:202500-327500 GCA_905116865.2 Candidula unifasciata
GACTGCTACTACTGGAATTTAAACTCTGCGCTAGCTGCTGAACATAGGGACGGGGCACTTATGGGAATGCCATGAGTGCTGTGATGTCGGTTTTAGAATCAACTCAACAAAACTCAAAAGAGGGGAAAAAAGAATGAATAAATCATCAGGAAGGGGGGAAAAAGAAGAGAAAAAAATACGCAAAGAAAGAAAATAACACATTAAAAAAAAAAAAAACTGCTCATAAATATAATGAGTACAACAAGGACGAGACAGCGGTATTTCAATTGCGCCATGAGCACCAACTGTTCGTGACCTCACAACTGTCGTCATGTATCCTTCCTCCTCCGCGGAAAGATGGCGGCAAGCAGCAAATGTCAACGCTTGTCCTTAGCCACGCCCACCATTCGTTCTTAATTTAAGCACAAGCACGTGACAGGGTAAAAGAAAAAAGGAAAGTAATTTTGCCTGAAAGGACAGCAAGCAAAAATAAAGAAGAAATAAGCCTGGAGATCATTTGAAACGTGTTCTTGAAAGAAATGGCATTTGGCCCATAAACTTGGCCAGCTACACACAGATCGATACTCGGATCTCTAAAGATTCCCCCACAAAGAAAGGACAAGAGGACACGGCTATTTAGATGTCATTTATCTAAATAAGCTATTGCTAGATTGACGTGTAGAGATAAGTCCCCTGCGTGCCAACATATTTCAGTTCCTCGTTATCTAGCGGCTGGTGCAGAGGGTAACACGCGTGCTCTAATATTCATGGGATCCGGGTTCGGATCCTCCACAAGGTGATCGAAATTGTGTATTTTGAGAAAGGTGGAGGCAGTGGCGGGTGTGAATGTAGTGAATGTACACCTTCCATTGCCAAATAAAAAGGTTTTATTTTACTATTTATTATTAAAAGTAAAGTAAAGATATTCACGCCTTTCGGCGCATCGAACATATAGTCAGCATTACGCCGGCTGTCTTTACTTTCCCAGGATGGGTCCTGGTACCCATTTTAGGCTGGGTCGACCTGCGACGTCCAACACCACGACAAAAATCCACACAGCCTGCAGTGGGTTTCGATACTATTTATTATTGCTGTTTACTATTTGTTATCACTGTTTACTATTCATTATTACTGTTTACTATTTGTTACAAATACCCCAGTGGGTTTACGTTTCGAGAGCGGGTAGTCGAAGCAGAGGAGGACAAAGAAGGTTCTGGAATGACAACATCAAGACATGGACAGGGCTAAGTTATCATTCACTGGTTCACTAAGCGGAAGGCAGAGAAAGATTGCGGGATTTGTATGCTAGTGCTTCCACGACCCTAATGGGTCAAGGGTTATGTTAGGTTATGTTATGTTATGTTATGTTATGTTATGGTATGTTATGTTATGTTAGGTTATGTTATGTTATGTTATGTTATGTTATGTTATGGTATGTTATGTTATGGTATGTTATGTTATGTTATGTTACCTTTCAAATTTAACGCCGAAAAGCAGAACATGGTCTAAGGAAAAGACAGAAAGAAACTTCAGAAATGCGTGTCGTTTGGCAGGTTTTCGATTAGCAGGTTATCGATTGGCAGGTTATCGATTGGCAGGTTATAGTTTGGCAGGTTATCGATTGGCAGGTTATCATTTTGCAGGTTATCGTTTTGTAGGTTATCGTTTGGCAGGTTATTGGTTGGCAGGTTATCGTTTGGCAGGTTTTCGATTGGCAGGTTATCGTTTGACAGGTTATCGTTTGGCAGGTTATCGATTGGCAGGTGATATGACTGTTTGTGTGAGTAGGTGTGTTGGGAGGGTGGGGGAAAAAGGGAAGGGGCAGATGTGCATTCATGTTTGTATGAACACTCGGTATCCCTTAAAAGTCGTTCTCGTTGTTTTAAAACAATGGTACGAGTATTTCACCGTGGAAAAGATTGGTACCTCACCACGTAAAATTCCAGAAGACAGCAGCAGATACACCGTGGGCTCCTTCCTTAGAAGGAGGCACATAATTGTTTGTTTTAAAATAGTTTCCCTCATTTCTTGCATCCTTGTTATACTCGTTTTCGGCTCCTGGGTCAGACAATCCTAAATGTGCAATGGAAAGGCACTGGTAAGTGAAGGCGGTAAACATTATGTTGATCACATGATTCATGAATTCCAGCATTCTGTGCCACGAAGCGCCAATGGCGTTTAAATGGCTCTTTGCTTGACTTTGTATACGAGTCTTTTAAACAGTCAGGTATTGATGGGCACTCCCAGAAGGAAGTATAAAGATAGAAGGACACACCATATAACATAAAATCGAAAGCTATAGTCACCATGCCAGAAATCGAACCAGTCACCTCCAAATGACAGCAGCGCCTCGCAGCCGCAGAGACACGAGTTCTTAGACTCATGACCAACAAGGCGTCCACCATGCTATCTGTCTAAATCGATCTATCAGTGCCAATCAATACATTGTTTCTTTGTTTATTATGTCTTTTATTTTTTTATTTTACATAATTGTCCCTATGTTATTAGATCTAACGGCCTCTCAAAAACAACACTGCAGGGCTTAGTAGAGGGAAAGAGGAGAAGAGGCAGACCAAGAAAGACCTGGTTACAGAACCTGACTGACTGGACAGGCCTCAGGCATGCAACCATGAAGTGACCGCCAAAAGTGGAGAGAGCTGATTAGACAGTCAACAGAAACTGGTGACCCAACGACACGCAGTGTTACTGGCTGATGACTATGTGTTTACTTACTTGTTCTACCTATCTGTCTTCAGCTTCTTAACTTCCCTCCAGTTACTGTCAAAGTATGCGTGCGTGTCTGTGTTTGCGCACTCGCGCGCGAGCGTGTCTGTGTTTGCGCACTCGCGCGCGTGAGGGTGTGCTGAAAAAAAAGGGGAAAAAGGGGGGGGGCGGGGTAATTTTCTAACGTGTTGCATAAGTTTATGTTTTTTTTTTTTATTTATAAGACTTTAATAATGTTGAACAAGTTTGTTTTTCTAGCAGTAGTCTGCGCTTTTGATACTATTTGGCGATAAGTTATAGAGCAGATATTTTGCACACACATGTTTTGTGGATGACAATGCAATGTAAAGTAAAGGTCCCGTTTCCACACCTTTGGGCGTATAGGGCATATAGGGCTAGACCTATATTTTTTATAGACCAAACGGCACAAGATGGGTGATGTGGTTAGCATTTACTTCCCGGGACTGTACCCGGTTCCCACTCAAGACTGGGTAGACCTTGGAGGCAAGGTCGTTAAAAAAAAAAAAAGTCTGGCTCCGCCAGGGAGCGAACCCATGACCTTCCGATCCACACGCCGGCGTCTAGGATCAACGACGACTCCCAACAATGCAATGAGGTGGAAAAAAATATTAAAGGTTTTTTTTCTTATATACTGCGGCATTGAATGCTCTTGAAACCCGACGTGGTGTAGCGGCTATATGCTTGTCTGAGGGTCAGATTGTTGTGTGTTCAGATACTGACGGAACCGGAATTTCTTTTTTTTTTCGCAAGTCGATGTAGTCTTAAAAATGGGTACCAGGTAAAGTCCTGGGAAGTAAAAGCAGTCGGCGTGATGTTGACCATATCACTGACCGATTGCCGATTGGTCTTCATAATATGGGTCTAGACCTCGATGCCCAATCCACCTAGAGGCTTTTCTCAACCACACACACACACACACATACACAGACGCACGCACGCACACACACATGCATATTCACCCTCTTCAAGTCTCCGACCATTTGTATTTTTTTCTTTCATATTTATCTTTCGACTACCCCATAATTTTACTTTTTCGCATAATTTCAAGTCTATGCTGATGAACAGTTATCTTGTCCCTCTAATAATTACTCCGGTAACCTTTCGCGTTGGTTTAATTTCTGTTTCCCGCCAATGGAAGCAAAAATGTCTCGTGCAGCCAACAAAAGATCTGAAAGGTCAACACAGCAGACGACCCATTGTCGTAATGAACGTTGTCATGGTGCGGAGTTGTTGTGTTCACCGCCTGCCATTTTACGACAAACACTGACTGACATTTTCAGGCAATATATTTAAGGCTCTACGGAAGATTGCGGGGATTTCGCCATGATTATAATGTGAACATGTGGTTCAGAAGATGTTTATTTCCGAACGTTTAAAAATTCAAGGTAGTCGTGGGGGAGTGGCAGGTTCGAATCTCCAGTAAGGTCAATAAAAAATTAAATAAAAATACGGTTATCCTCCGAATAACGGGCGCAAAAGATGGCGGCCTCAAAAACACCCTAACAGAGCCTCAGTCACGTGTCAATTGCGCACTTCCGGCGACTGAATTTGCGGTTTTCCGGCGACTACAGCCACCGCCGAGATTACTTCACACGCCACTCACGCGGCGTGGATTGGGGCTAAACTAGATGGCTGGGACTTACGAGCAGCAGCTTCCACATCTCCTGCAACTTTGCTTGTGAGTCCCAGCCATTTAGTTTAGCCCCAACCCACGCGGCGTTGGTGATACTCTCAGCGGTGGCGGTAGTCGCCGGAAAACCGCAAATTAGGTCGCCGGAAGTGCGCAATTGACACGTGACTGAGGCCCTGTTTTTGGCCCCCATTGGCCGCCATCTTTTGTGCCTGTTATTCGGAGGATAGCCAAAAATACTAAACTGCACAGTTTGTGGCGACTGTTCAAGCCTCCGGCTCAAAGACAGCCCCCCCCCCCCTTTTTTTTTTACACCGCAAAGTATGCAAATACATGCAGTAACTGGCAGTTTTTGGCAACTGTTTTTTTTTTTCTTCGGAAATTGTTTGTATTAAATGATTGTCTGTCATCATCATTATCATCATCTACATCACCATCATCACCGTCATCATACTTACTATCATATCATCATCTTCAACATCCTATCGTGCCGTTAGAGAGTTCAAAGTGAAGCCACAAACTTCGTTCTGGATGCCATTTTCAAGCGTGAAGAAAATAGATCAGTTCGTTGTTTGGTTAAAGAATCCACCCTGCTACACCAAGCAGTTCTTTACAGCGCAGATCTGGTAAGGAGAACTCATTGGAGACCCAAGAATTGGTTCTTCTTATCAGAAATGCCTCTTATCAGACAAGAATTCAAGAATTAGAAAAAAATTGGCGCGGATAAATTAATTATTCTCCACAATGGAAATTTGCCACATCCGAAATCGCGTTAAGCGGTCGGTCTGTGCTGGTTTTTTTTTCTTTCCTGTTGCAGCTTTCTCCTCGTTCCCCACCTACCATCCACCCCTGTTGTTAATTATCTTTCTTGTATAATTTCAGTTGCGCCACAATTTTTTTTTTTTTTTCATGTGGGTTCCATAAAAAAAAAAAAGAACTTTTTATCACATGGTCACAAACTGGGCACGCAGGCTTGTCTTAGATTCGGCACTTCCTGATAACAGGAAATGTAGCGTTAAGTGAGAAACGTTCAAAGACTGAAACTGAGACGGAATTCGGTTTGCGATTAAGAAACAATACAGACTAGCAAGATGAAGAAAGGAAAGCGAGACTGGGGTCGGCTTCACACAAACGTACTGATTAGTTGCCAAGTCTGGAACCCAGGGTGTAAGAGAGAAAGAGAGAAAGTGTGAATGAGAGAGAAAGAGAGTGAGAGAGAGTGTGTGTGTGTGTGTGTGTGTATTTGAATGTGAGAGAGAGTGCAAGAGAGTGAGAGAGAGAGTGAGAGAGAGAGAGTGAGAGAGAGAGAGAGAATGAGAGAGAGAGTGTAACAGGGTGAGAGAGAGAGGGAGAGAGTGAGAGAGTGAGAGAGACAGTGAGAGAGACAGTGAGAGAGACAGTGAGAGAGAGTGAGAGAGTGAGAGGGAGAGAGAGTGTGTGAATGTGAGAGAGAGAGAGTGCGAGAGAGTGAGAGAGAGAGAGTGAGAGAGAGAGAGTGAGCGAGAGAGTGAGAGGGAGAGAGAGAGTGTGTGTGTATGTGAATGTGAGAGAGAGAATGCGAGAGAGTGAGAGAGAGAGAGAGAGTGAGAGAGAGAGAGATACACGTAAAAATAGTGTACAACTCCAGCTGATAGTAATTATCCACCAAGTGTGAAAGCAAGACGTAGATGAAGCTAGCACAATAATGCCCCCCCCCCCCACCCCTTACCCCTCACCCTCCATTAAATGGTAACATGACCTCTATAACATTAACCCAAAGTAAGCGTGGCCGCACCGGTTTGGGGCACTCTACGGTCAGCTACAGACTGGACAACATTACAGATTCATTAGAGCCGTCACTAGGAAGGGAGAGGGGGAAAAAGTGTGTCTGGTGTAGAAATTACATATCCCAGTTTGTATGCTATCGACTCTCATTTGAATAAGACTTGTCGGTTTCTCACCTATCCACATCACAGGTTCCGGAACATGGGAACTCTGGTCCTTTGAGGACCCCACACCGACCCTTTAAAAATGTGTTTTTGTACGTTCCAGATTATTCCCAGTGTGTTCTTGTGCTTATTTGCCATTTAACGCAATAATAATAATAATAATAATAATAATAATAATAATAATAATAATTATTATTATTATTATTATTATTATTATAACAACAATAAAAACAACAATACTAAGGGAGGTTTATAGGGCTGCGGGAGTAGTGCATGACTGGGGGGGGGAATTACATGACTGGGGGAGGAGAGTATGACTGGGGGAGGAGGGTATGACTGGGGGATGAGGGTATTACAGGGTAGGAGGGTATGACTGTAGGAGGAGGGTATGATGGGGGATTAGGGTAAGACTGGGGGAGGAGGGTATGAATAGGAAAGGAGGGTATGACATGGAGAGGAGGGTATGACTGGGGGATTGGGGTAAGACTGGGGGAGGAGGGTATGA
Source organism: Candidula unifasciata (assembly GCA_905116865.2). NCBI lineage: Eukaryota > Metazoa > Mollusca > Gastropoda > Stylommatophora > Geomitridae > Candidula > Candidula unifasciata. The sequence continues at coordinate 209,288 of CAJHNH020000136.1, forward strand.
ATAGGAAAGGAGGGTATGACATGGGGAGGAGGGTGTGACTGGGGGAGGAGGGTATGACTGGGGAAGGACTATATGGCTAGAGGAGGAGGGAATGACTAAGGAAAGAGGGTATGACTGTGGGAGGCGGGTATGACTGGATGGAGGAGAGGGTCTGACTGGGGTAGGAGGGTATGACTGGGGGAAGAGGGTATGACTGGGGAAGGAGGATATGACTGGGGGAGGAGGGTATGACTGTAGGAGGAGGGTATGACTGGGGGATGAGGGTATGACTGGGGGATGAGTTTATGACAGGGTAGGAGGGTATGAATGTAGGAAGAGGGTGTGAATGGGAAGGGAGGGTAGGACTGGGGGACGAGGGTATGACTGAGGAAGGAGTATATGACTAGAGAAGGAGGGAATCACTTTGGAAGGAGAGTATGACTGTGGGAGGAGGGTATGACTGGGGGGAGGAGGGTATGACTGGGGTAGGAGGGTATGACTGTGGGGAGAGGGTATGACTGAGGAGGAGGGTATGACTGGGGGAGGAGGGTATGACTGAGGAGGAGGGTATGACTGGGGGAGGAGGGTATGACTGCGGGAGGAGTATATGACTAGAGGATGAGGGAATGACTAGGGAAAGAGGGTATGACTGTGGGAAGAGAGTATGACTGGGGGAGGAGGGTATGACTGGGGGGAGAGGGAATGACTGGGGAAGGAGGGTATGACTGGGGGAGGAGGGTATGACTGGGGGAGGAGGTTATGACTGCGGGAGGAGAAATGACTGGGGGATTAGGGTATGAATAGGGGGAGGGTATGACGGGGGGGGGGGGGAGAGAGAGAGAGACAGCTGGACCTTTCCCAACCTTCCGAATGTTTATTTCAAATCTTCGGGCGGAGGCTGAAGAATTTGAGGGGACACTCTACCCTCAACCTGCTTTTACCCCACTCAGTTGTTTGTCTAGGTGGTGATGTGGGGGTGGGGGGGGGGGGGCTTTACTTAACTTGGAACGGAGGGGGACTGAGCACCCCCTTACCCTCAATATTTTCTTCGTAGCAGCGAGCCTGGTCGACATACTAGGGGTGTGTGCGGTATGTCTCGCGTCCGTCCTCTAATGTCTATTCTATGAAGCTGGCTAAACCTCGGAGTCAAATGTTCACAGAAAATGTAATTTGTAGAGATCTGAACCCAAAAGTATACACATGGCAAGGGAGAGAACAAGCATGTTTACATCGCGATTTTTCATTCTCAGCAGTTGTTGAATTCTCGAACCTTCTCTTTATCATCATCATCATCAGTTCTCGTTATGCCTAGTGGCACAAGAGGCTTCAGAGAGGACTTTCCATGCTTTCCTGTCCTGTGCAATCTTCAGTGCAGTTTTCCATGTCAAAGATGCCGCACTCAGGTCACTTTCCATCGTTCGTCTCCATGTTGTTTTTGGGCGCCCCTGTTTTATCTTTCCCTCTGGTGTCCCCCTGAGAGCTGTTTTTGGCAGGTATATCAGAAGTCATTCTCATAACATGGCCAAGCCATTTCCATCTTCTCTTTGTAATCATACTGTCTAAAGTTTCTTGGTTTGTGGCTTGAAGTAGTTTAGTGTTTGAGATTGTATCTGGCAAGAAAATTTTGATAATTCTACGTAGACATGTGTGGTGGAAGGTGGACAGCTTGTGTGCATCCTTTTTGGTCATTCTCCAGCATTCCGCTCCATAAAGAAGAACTGGCAAAATGATGCTCTTGTAGAGTCGGAGTTTCGTTCCTCTGCAGTAATTGTTGGATTTCCAGATTTGCCTCATCATTCCAAAAGCAGCTCTAGCTTTGTTCAGACGTGACTGTGTGTCTTCCTCTGTCCCTCCCAGTAGGGACACCACACTGCCAAGATATGTGAAATGTTCTACATTTTCAAGTGATTGGTTACTTATGGTCACTGGTTGTTGGTTTGGACTGTTTGTCATGATCTTAGTTTTCTTTATATTTATTCTCAGTCCCACCATTTCTGCTGTGCAGTTTAGTCTGTTGCTTTTCTCTTGTATATGTTCATGTTTATGTGATAGGAGTGCTATATCATCGAAAAAATCAAGGTCCTCAAGCATGGTGAATGGAGTCCATCTTATGCCTCTTAATGTCCTGTCTACTGTGTTCTTTAGTATCCAATCAATCACAAGACACATACCTTCTCTTTATCGTTGAGACTGGATCTTAGAACCTTCTCTGCAATGTTCATAATTCAATTACTCCAACTTTTTCTCAACCCTTTGACTCGTCCAACCTTCATTCCATTTTTTTTTTTTACTCCTTCCACATTCTCTACATCGTTTGATTCCTCCAACTTTTTCTCAACCCTTTGACTCGTCCAACCTTCATTCCATTTGTTGACTCCTTCCACATTCTCTACATCGTTTGATTCCTCCAACTTTTTCTCAGACCTTCCAACTCTGACTTCCAACATTCTGTGTAACAATCTCCAATCCTTTTCAGGATGCAATTTTTCGTTATTTGAAGCCCTACTCTGGCTCTTGACAGGGGCCGCAATATAGCCCGGCCATAAATATGGCCTAAAGGCTGAACGCGGTTTCTGGGACCTCTCCGTGGTGATCCTCACCCACATGGTGGGACATTGTGTCATCGGGTGTTTATCGCTTGTGTGATGTCCTGGTGGTTTAGAAAGTCGGTCAGTCAGTCCAACATCTTCTTCCTTTGTTGACTCCTTCCATATTCTCTCCATCGTTTGACCTCTCCAAAATTATATCCAACCTTTCTTCTATTCCAACATTGCCTCTATCATTGAAACCGAATCTTACATTTTCTCACCACACTGTTCATACTTCAACTTCTCCAGCCTTTTCTCCACCTTTGACGCCTTCCTCACTTTCTCTCCGTCCGTTGACTTCTCAAACCTACTCTTCACTTTTTGACGCCTCCAACCGTCTCTCCGTTGTTTAGACACTGAATTCTAGAATCTTCTCTCCGTTGTTTATACTTTAACTCCTCATACTTTCTCTCCACCCTTTAACTTCTCCGATCCTCACTGCACCCATTGACACCTCCCACGTTTTTTCCACCTTTTACTGGTTGACTCCTCCAATATTCTCTCCATCCTGCATTCCTTGACCTCTGCAACCTTGACCTTTGTAACAACTCCCTTGCTGCCTTAGCTCATTGCTTCAAAAACATTTAGCCCTGGCTTCTTTCACAATAACTTGAATTTCTCCACCTCCACCTCAAAGATATTTATTTAGCCTTCTTGTCTTCGCTTTCTGATAGATAGTTTACATCCAGTTTCGTCCTTTTTAGGACGACATGTTTTTAAATTGAAGCCCCACCCTGGCTTTTATCAGGGGCCGCAATATAGGCAGGCCATAAATATGGCCCATTGTCTGAACGCGGTTTCTGTGACCTCTCCACGGCGATCCTCATCCACATGGTAGCACTTTGTGTCATCAGGTGTTTATCGCTTGTGTGATGTCCTGGTGGGGTAGAAAATCCGTCAGTCAGTCGCTTTCTGATTGACACTTACAGGCAAGTTCTTGTGATAAACTTGACTGTTTTTAGGAGTTACCTTTTAGTTCCATACAACTTTGAGGGCGATGTTGGCTCACGGGGCCAGTATTTCTTTCTTAATGGGCTGAACAAGGGACATTCTTGAAGGACATGTTCTGTAGTCTGCACACACAGTCCACAAGGGCTTAATTGGGAACTACTTTGACGAAGCCTCTGCATTTGCTTGTTAAGTTTGGTATGTCCTGTCTTAAGGCGTAGAAAAATGACCTGCCTATGAATGTAAAGTACGTACATTTAGCCTTAATTACTGTAACAACCACTAACCCACCCCCCCCCCACCCCTTTTCCTCCTCATCCTCTTCCCCATGGCACGATGCCTAGAATCCTGCTAGCCTGTCTTGATCTCATTCTCCTGTTTTCCTTCAGGAGCCTTCCTAATCCCATATGCCCTGATGCTGGCCATCGAGGGCATCCCTCTTTTCTTCTTGGAGCTAGCAGTAGGACAGCGGCTGAGAAAAGGCGCCATCGGAGCATGGAATCAGGTGAGTAGTTATATTTTGTCTCCAGGTAAGCCTGTTTTTGGACGTGGCATGGAATTGGATGAGTGGTATATTTCGTTTACTTCTATCTGTCCCCCACCTTGGTCTGTTTTTAGACAGAGCGTGGAACCAGGTGAGTGACCTAGTCAATCCACGACTTCTAGATCTCCCCCAGGTAAGTCTGACTTTGTGATTCAGGGACATAGATCGTGTCGTCTCCATAATAGAAATGAGTTGTCTAGTAAGTTATGTTATCGCAGTGAATTCGACTGTGTGTCGTCTCCATAATGGAAATGAGTTGTCTAGTAAGTTATGTTATCGCAGTGAATTCGACTGTGTGTCGTCTCCATAATGGAAATGAGTTGTCTAGTAAGTTATGTTATCGCAGTCGAATTCACTGCATACTGGGCTTTATTATGTGTGCTCAGTCCTTCCCTGCAGCAGCCACTCCAAGTTTCTGCTCTCATGAGGAGTTGGTTATAATGTCTCCTATCTCGGCCTCAAAGACTGCACAGTTGTGCTTAACAATTCTTTACTCCCCAGGTCACGCAATCGCGATAGTGTAAGAGATACGTCATTACCCACAAGTCCAGTCCATTCAGCGTTAATGATATCTGCTCTAGCGGGCTGCAACTTAAACGTCCATTGCTGTGTTTAAGAATAATACCTGTTTAGGTTTCAGTCTCTTCCCCTTTGCGTCTCTAGGATTACCACCCACAGCCACTTGATCTCTCTCCTTCTCTCCCTCTGTATGTGTGAGAGAGAGAGAGAGAGAGAGAGAGAGAGAGAGAGAGAGAGTGTGTGTGTGTGTGTACTTGCACTTGAAATTGAGTTCTAGTTTCTTAGATGATTGTGAAATGCGTTTACTGACCCCTGAGACACAGAGGTTGACGCTACTGGTATAGGAAGGAGGCAAAAAAGCGTCGAATAATGCGAAGAAGTGAATGAGTGAAAATAAAACCTAGGGAAAACAGAAAATAAGAGAGAAAGAGAGAAGTAAGTAGGAGAGAAAAAGAGAAAGTGACTGAATAAGAGAGAGAGAGAGAGAGAGAGAGAGAGAGAGAGAGAGAGAGAGAGAGAGAGAGAGAGGGGGGGAGACAGTGACTGCGTGTGTGTTATGCATCAAGTATGATTACAAAGATGACTGATGAGGCCGATGCGGGTCCGAAAAGTTCTTGGACAATGAGGACAGTGAATGAGCGTTGTGCCAGGGAGGGGATCTCCTACAGTCGCCTTTCTGTCCATCCTTTTCCTAATCAGTCTTGCTGTTCTGTTTGCTTCACATGTAGCCTCGCCCTTGTGTGGAGTTGCACGCCATGCATTTCTGTCTTGAGAGGCAGCCTCCTAGTTGGTGTCATTCATCCCAAATACTTTGAGTGAAGACTTCAAGGTGTCCTTAAAGCGTTTGCCTCGCCGTGATGAATGAGTGACTTGCGCGGTGACTTGGATTAAAGTGAGCAAGAGTTGCGCAGTTTCGTCACCCTCACTCTCTGGGTCCAGCGCAAAGACAGCGTAAAGTCCGGATGACTGGAGAGATGTCTAGGTGCAGTGGATGACCGAGGAAGAAGAAAGAGAGACGACCAACAGAATGAGGGATATAAAAAGAGAAGAGATACTGAGATTCAGAAAGTAGTAAAGAGAAAGCGACACATTCAAATAGGAACAAAAAAGAGGCACAGTAAAAGAAATAAAGAAACAGAAAGTGACTGCATGTTTGTGAGAGAGAAAGAGAGGGAGAAACGTAGGGGCAGGGATAGAATTTAAGTGATATAGAGATTGAGAAATAGACGTATAGAAACAGAGTTTGTTGAAACATGTCAAATATTGTCCCATTAGTGCAGAAAACGGAGCTATAAAGACATCAGATGAACATCATGAAATCTTCTCTTAACCGCGCTTTTCCGGTTTACAAGTCACGTGATGTAAGGGGAAACAATTTATTTCCGAATTGTTCTTTCCGGTCCTCGTGTAATAGAATATGGCAGAGAAGCTAGCGGAATAACCAGTCCAAACAGATCGCGTGAGGATAAGGCCAGTCCAAACAAATCGCGTGAGGATAAGGCCAGTCCAAACAAATCGCGTGGGGACTGGACCTAGTCGGCTGTCTTTGAAACCAATCGATACATTTATACATATTTCTGCTTATATACAGGGAATGCAGAATATGGGAAATTAATGCTCTGTGAAAACAAAACATTTCGCGGCTTCTGGCCGCTGTGGTTGCAACGTATGAGTGTATTAATGTCAAAAGATACAACATATTATCACCATTCTCATCATCATGATTGTCCTCGTCATAATCATCGCTATCGCAATCATCAAGTGCCCTGGCAATTCACAGGTGTGTGTCTGCGGGGAAGGGGGAAGATATGTTTTTCCCAAATTTGCAGTTTTCAATTAAAAGAATCGACAAACGTGAAATAGATTTCTTGAGAGAAATTAACTCACAGAAAACATTGATGAAAACTTTAGAAGTAGACAATCTACACTTTTACGGTACGAAACATTAGAGAACATCGGGAGTACGAGACATCTGGAGATAAGCGGAGTCAGAGAGAGAGAGAGAGAGAGAGAGAGAGAGAGAGAGAGAGAGAGAGAGAGAGAGAGAGAGAGAAGAAGAAGATCAGAAAAAGATACGAATATAAGAAGAAGAGAAAAAGGTGAAAAGAATATGAGAAGAAGACAAAAAGAAAATGAAAAGAAGTTACGAATATAAGAAAACAAGAAGAAAAGAAGAACATAAGAAGCACACGAGAAGAAAATAAGCAGACAATAAGAAGAAGACCGAAATAAGACAAGAACAAAATAAGAAGAACATAAGAAGACAAAAAGATAAGAAGAGAATAGGGACAAGATTAGAAGAAGATAAGCAGAAGATAAGAAGAAGACAGACAGAAGATGAGAAGAAGATAAGAAAAAGACTTCATAGTTTGGTGTCTGCTGTCTTTATTGCTCTGTTCTGCAGGGTCGGCCATGTCTTTAAAAAAAAACATGCTACGGCGTTCTTACTGCTTAAACAACAAAACAAAATAAGCGTCATATGTGATGTATTTTGAAGCTAATGAAAACAATAAGAAAGAGACAAACGCTGTTCTTTGACCACATGAGAAGAGAGACATGGGAGAACATCGCGACAACTGGAAATATCAATGGGAAAAGGGGTAGATGCAAACGAAGAGAGATGACGCTGGATGAGCTTAAACGATGACATGGACGGATATCATCAAGAGAGCTAGCTGTTCCAGGCAACAAGAGATCGTGATTTGTGGAGACGCTTGAGCGCCTACGCCAGTTGGCAGGGCACATGACGACGATGATGTATTTGTATTGCTGCCAAACTAGAATGCGGAAAGGCACTGGCTCTCTCAACGATACTTCTGTTGCAGGTATCTCCGTTTCTGTCGGGAGTTGGTATCTGCTCCGCCATTGTGTCTTTCTACCTGTCTCTCTACTACAATACAATCATGAGCTGGTGTATAGTCTACCTGTTTCAGGTGAGTGCACACCTGTAACCACGTGTCTGTTTCTTGTTGCTGTGTATTCTACTCTCCTAATTGTGGGTTGGCAGCCAGGACTTTTCCACACAGCATTAGGTCTGCCGACGCTAGACGCTCGCCTAAGGGTCCGAATGTTATGACTTGTTCAAAAATGACCTTGGCTTTCAGCCTTGAGTGGATACCAAGTAAAGTCCTGGGAAGTAAAAGCAGCCACATCACCAGTCGAGTAGCTAGTTTTATTTTTTTTTTACTATAGGTCTACCACTCTAGGCCTAAAATATCTGGAGTCATGGATCAGTGTCCTATTGGGTATCTTTGTGTTTGTGTGTATCAGTGTTGCCACTTTTCTTTGACAAAAAACATCCAAAACGGAGTCAAAAAATATCTAAAACGATATAAATTTGAGTGGAAAACATCTAGAAACAACATCCAAATGGAAAGAGTCACAAATTACATAGCAATTGATAAGACTTACCCTATTGAATCATGTTCTCATCTTTATTGAAGTCTGCCTCATAAGATCCACAGGATAAACTTAGTTTGGATGATGAAGTTGAAGCTTCAGATCCAAAATGACTCTGGTATGCTTTAGCTGTTCCAATTTCTTATAATACCCAATCAGGGAGCTGATAAGTGGAACAGCCTTTTCCTACTCTTATCAGGCCGAATTTCATTGTCAAGATAGCATTTAGAAGGTGAAATTTCATCCTGTTTCTTAGGTTAAATTTGATAAATTCACTCCAAATGAAAAACATATAAAAACATCTACCATCTAAACGTCAAAAACGGCATCTAAATGCAAGGGAAAACATCTAAATCTGAATGTAAAACATCCAGAGTGGCAACACTGATGAGAGAGTGCGTGTGTAGCATAGCGTCAGTTTGAAACACAGACAAAAAGTCAGTCACGTTGTCCATTGCATGATTTTGCAGAACCAACCGCAACATTTCCTGACTGTTTTTAGTTTTACCAGACAATTTTACGTTTATTAGTTTGTTTTTGTCCAATGACCAGTGGGCTATCGATACCAGTGTCAAAATCAACGCAAGGCGATCTACTACCAAATCGCCTGCAGCTTGAATTAAACAGGGTACCTCGGCGAGCTCATAAGTCCTAAGAGTGTTGGTACCTAGTTAATTACGTAAACATACATGTTTAGTACTGCTGCTATTTACAACTCGCTCTCGCCATTATTTGTCTTTCATCTTCTCTCTCCTTCTGCAGTCATGATTGTAACACCTAGGGATATTACTGTTACTACCACAATAGCAACAACTACTACTGCTGCTGCTACTACTGCTGCTGCAACCACAACGAAAGCAACAATAACTATTGCTACTACTGCTACTAATACTACTACCACCACTGCTGCTGATGGTTCTATTACTGGTGCTGCTGTTACTGCTACTACTATTGTTACAACAGCAACACTAAATATACCCACTACTTCTTCTACTAACTCTATTACTGCTACCACTAAAAAACTACTCCTATTGATGCTGCTGCCACTACTACTGCTACTACTAATACTGCTTCTACTGCTACTGCTGCTGCTACTACTATTACTACTACTACTTTACGCAAACTTCAAACAGGGCAGTAAAAGTTTATTTAATTTACATTCCTCAGTCGTTTCAGAGTCCCCTCCCTTGGTCGTCGTGCCCGCATCATTTCGGCGAAAACGGCAGTTTTGTGGCAGTGCCAGAATGTGAGGTAAACCAAATCGTCAATCAGTTTTCTCATCTAACACTGCCCCGCTATATCATATTCTATGATACATGTACACTGTTGTCTGGACTTATGCGGTGAAGGCACAAAACCGGTCCATTATCTTTTGAAAAACCGGCGAGGAATTCGGAACCTAGTATCTGTAAAGAAAAAAGAAAAGTGAAGGACCCTTTTCTTTTAGACGTATTGGGCATATAGGGCTAGACCTCTTTTTTATAGACTAAACGGCGTTTGGTGGGTGATGTGGTCAGCATCACGCCGGCCGCCTTTACTTCACAGGACTATACCTTGTACCCACTCAAGGCTGGGTCAACCTGGGAGCCAAGGTCATTTTTAAAAAACAAAAAATCCGGCCCTCGTCTAGAACCGAACGCCTGACCTTCCGATCCACAGATGAGTGTCTAGCTGCTAGACCGCGGCAGCTTCCATCTAGTACTTGGGGATCATTGAACTGTGAAACGCATGACCAACTTCCAGGGGTAATTTTTTTTTTCTGACGGTACGCTGCAGTAGACGAGACATTAAAGACAGCAATAGACGAGACATTAAAGACAGCACGAGAGAGGGGTTCAGAAAATAATTTGCTGCATAACGATGGTCGGGACTTGTTTTTTCTGACGGTACATAATGTTTTACCAACAATGTGTTGTCAGTGTCAAAAGTGGACATTAACAATGAAAGAATCAGTACGGTCTGAGAGGAATGGCTCTGCCAGGGGATCTGGCCGACGCTCAACACTCAGGGGAAATGCGAGACGGACATATAATCAAACAGTTACTGGTGCCGTCGGAATTGGAACTCTTCATTTGCTGCTGAAGATGGGGAAGGAGCGCTTGTGGGAGTGTCCCGAGTGCTGGATCGGAAACGATGATACCAGAAAAGAAGTAGGGACGGAACCAGTGCTAAATTACGATAGAGACAACGGATGAAATGGTTTGGTCAAGTGAAAGGACTACCACGAGATAGTGTGCCACAGAGAGCCTTGTTATTTAAACAGAATCGAAGCAGTACTAGAGGTCGACCGCGCAAGCGATGGATAGATGGAATTTTCGTGGCCGTAAATACTAGCATCTGTGTAGCACATACCAAGGAACGCAGTAAAGGCACTTTTTCTTATGCACCATTGTTTTCTTAGGACTTCTGTAATAGACACTTTGTGGTACCTGCTGGTATCTTGCAACAAACCCTGTGTGGTGAGCAGCGGATTTCTGGACAAGGATGTCTTTTCCGCGCTTGTGGAAGTCTTCTTGTTCTTCTTCTTCTTCTTCTTCTTCTTCTTCTTCTTCTTCTTCTTCTTCTTCTTCTTCTTTGCATTCACCAGCTGTAAACTCTGGCGGAAAGTTCTGGTTGTTCATCAACTTCTGGACTGCAGTCCTGTTCGAAAACCTGAGTGTTGCGTGTGCATCCGTTTTACAGATCTGGCTCATTTGTATACAGGATGCTGGTTCCTTGCCTCTCAGGCAGATGCACTACGACTTCGAAGGAAGCTCCCAATTAGTCGACTCTTACGACATGCTTTTGGGTAGGCAGTGGGCCTATTCTTGTTTTTCATATAATAGGACCCCGGAACCCACACGGGAATCTTGCGGACGTAATATTCCAGCCCCGTTTTTAATTTCCTTTAAGTTTCAACACCAAGCTTACCCCGGTATAAATCAAATCCTTTTTTTAAGGCTCCAGTGACTTAAAGTCAAAGTGCAGTTAAATCTCAGTCGTGCTAACGAAACTGTTATTGGTTGTTGATCGCATGAATATTCATTGACTCGTGTCTCTCTATCTGCAAGAGAAGCAGCCCACCCAGCTACTTCTGGTACCGCTCCACCCTCAACACAGCTCCCACGGTGGAGTCGATCCCCGAGTTCAACTGGAAGATCGCTGTGGGACTGGTGGCGGCATGGTTGCTGGTCTTTCTCTGCATTCTCAAGGGCATCAAAACCACTGGCAAGGTCAGTGATCTCACTTCAACCAAATCTCTATCTCTCTCTGTTTGCCTGTCTCTCTATGACTCTTTCTATCTTGTTGTTTTTGTCTCTCTGTCTGTCTACCTCTCTGTCTCTCTCCGTCTTTCAGTTTCTGTCCTACTTTAACTGTCCCCCTGTCTCTGTCTCTCTCTTTTTTTTTTCTCCCTCCGTCTCTGCCTTTCTCTGTATTTGTGTCTGTCTCCATGTCTCTGTCTGTCACTATCTCTCTTTATCTCTCTATGTCGCTGTCTATCTCTATCTCTATCTATCTTTGTCTCTCTATGTCTCTCTGTCTGTATCTCTCACTGTCTCTGTGTGTGTGTCTCTCTCTATGCTCCTCTGTCTCTCTCTGTGTTTCTGTCTCTCCGTCTATCTCTGTTTCTCTGTCATCTTCTATCTGTCTCTCTGTCTCATTTTCTGACTCTTTCTCTCCGTCTACATCTCTGTTTCTTTCTCTATGTCTCTTTGTCATCTTCTCTGTCTCTTTCTCTCTGTCTCCTTCTGTCTTTTTCTCTCTGTCTCATTCTCAGTCTCTTTCTCTCTTTCTCTCTGTCTTCTTCTCAGTCTCTGTCTCTCTGTCTCATTCTTTGTCTCTTTCTGTCTCTCTATCTCCTTCTCTGTCTCGTATCTCTGCGTCTCTCTATGTCTATGTCTCCCTGTGTGTGTGTGTGTGTGTGTGTGTGTGTGTGTGTGTGTGTGTGTGGATTACTTTTTTCCTAGAAAATGAAAGCTGCCCATGCTCAGCATACCATGTCTTAAAAGGGTGCCGGTACTGATCACAAAGTGACTGTGGTGATAAACCAATGATGCCTGGAGAAAAGGGTGCTGGTATTGTATGCTTCCAGACAAATATAGCCCTCTGTGTATCTCCCTCTCTCTACCCATCTCCTTCTCTCGCTCTCTCTCTCTCTCTCTCTCTCTATTTATTTATCTCTCTCTACATATATCTTTCTCTCTCCCGCTCTCTTTCTCTTCGTCTACATATTTCTATCTCTCTACATTTATCTCTCTCTCTCTCGCTCTTTCTTATGTAGGAAAGTATGTGTCTGCTATGCTACATTCTTATATATGTACTTAGTAAAATTATGTATATTGATATGTGCATTTAACATAGGTCACCTACACACACACAAACATATATATACACACACATATGCAAACACACAAAAACAGTTGCCGTGTGAAAGATGAGTTTTAAGAAAAGGCGAATGCAGCACGTACCTGTGAGTCATATTTGTGGACTTTTCAAAATAAAGTTGTTTCTGTTGTTATGTCTTTTTTGTTCTCTCTCTCTCTCTCTCTCTCTCTCTCTCTCTCTCTCTCTCTCTCTCTCTCTCTTTCTCCCTCTCCCTCTCTCCCGCTCGTTGTCTCTCTGTTTATAAATATTATATATCTTACTATGTTCGGTCCTTCTATTCCTCTGTCTCTCCCTTTCTGTCATTCTCTCTCTCATTATCCCTCTCTCCCCTCCCCCTCTCTCTCTTTTTCTCTCTCTCTGTTTGTATGCTATTTGAAGCTTGACTCGTCTTTTAAAAAAGCATCATTTTCACTCTTTGAGCAGTACGCAATAGCATATGGTGCTTGCTTCATGACTGGCACCTTTCCCTCTTTCCAGACGATAGTGTTATATTGCACTAGCAGGAAGCATGGGACTCACAGCCCATGGCGATGGCGAGTGCGACTAGCAAGACCCACCGGTGGTGCTCTTTATAGCACACAGCTTGGGCAGTATTGTAGAGACCATATGTTGCTCATGCATCATTATTCCTCACCTGCCTTGTTTACTGCAAAGGAAAGATAACACTAGTTGGAACACAGAAGACTGCACAAGTTGCCGGATCAGAAGAGCAGTGCCATATCTGTCCGCCTTGCTTGGTCTATACTTATATACACACCTGTACTGACCTAACTAGTTATAAACTGGCAACAGCTGTGGCCCACCTGCCCGTCCATATACAACAGTGTTTTGTTGTTCTTATATCAGGTGGTTTACGTGACAGCAACCTTTCCCTACCTGGTTCTGGTGATATTTTTCTTTCGTGGAATTACCTTGGAAGGATTCGACAAGGGGCTAGCACTTCTATTCATTCCCGAGGTAAGTCTGCTTTACTGGGTGTAGTTATTTCCCCTTCGATGTTCAACTCTTTCTTACTGGCATGAGAAAATGGCTCCAGGTGTGCAGAAGCTTCCGCTAGTCGACAGTGCTAGGCACGTGATAGGCACATCAATGATAATGATAATAATGATTATGTGTGTGTATATATATATAAATATGTGGTCAAGGCACAAGCAACGGAATCAGTTTTTTTTTTATCGTTCACCGGCTGTGAATTCCGGCGGAAGGTCCCGGTTAATCGTCCGCTTGGACTTTTGGCTATTACCCGGACCTGATTTTTGCGTGTACAACCGTTTTAATGTTCCCTGCCTCATGGGCAGCTGTACTCCGACTTCGAAGGAAGACGTCAGGCCTATTTTTAGGTTGACTGTAGCCATTGTTTTGTGTGGGTCGAGACGTTGCCTGATTTGTGTGGAGTCCACTTTGTCTCCTTCTCCGCAGGTTTTGCCCCCGGAGTACCCCTTTGGGGCAGCCCCCTGTGGAACGGTTAGCCCTCAAGGGAAGGCAGGGGCAGATCATGGGCATTCCCCGCCATCCAAGGAGGCTTCCATGTATGCAGAGCCGGCACATGGCGCTCTGGTTCTGGGCTCACCCAAGGAATCGTCACGTCCTGCACATGCCTGCTTCCCGCTCGACAAGAGCTGCGCCCTCTGGAAGTCAGCGGGGAGCAGCCCCTTGGTTTTGGACTTTTGTGACGACGCGAATAGGTACATTCTTTTTTCTTCGCACCTTAGAATTCTTTGACGAGCCGTTAGCCCGACAGAATTTTACATCCTGCGTCAGGCATATCGTTATCAGTTTGGTCCCAACACTCGGGCGAGTGGGGTCTTTGGGTGTGGACATTTGGTATTTTTCCGTTCAATACAAATTGTGGTGGTCAGATTTTGAGCTAACTCGTGTGCCGTAGGATCTAGTTTTGTCGGACATTTGGGCTTAGCCAGCCAATAGGCTGTTGCTGTTGTTGTGTACCTCAGCGCGGTGACGACGACACTAAGGGTTAATTAACCGAGGATGTACATGGATGGCCAGCCTCTGGATGGTTGCTGTTGTGGTGTACCTCAGCGCGGTGACGACGACACTGAGGGTTAACAGAGGATGTACAGTGAACATTGTTCTCTTCACTCCGCATTCTTTTAACCAAGGGTTGTGATTTTTAGCTGTACGTTTGGCAAGCATACTCATGTTCCTAGTGAGTTTTGATAACCTTATTCACCCAAGCGTTTGGGGGCTGGCTGATGAGAGCCACAAGGACACATCACCTCTGGGGGCCGCCAAAACTCCGAGATCCCCTGACAGCTCTGTTAATGCTCATTTGAGACATTATCCGTGGCGCACGACAAGGACGTGCTGCAGGGGTCTTGCGCGAGGTTCCGTAAAACTAGAACAGTGAAGGACTGGCACCCGAGTGACGTACGGAGTATCTCCTTATACACATCATGTTGGACTTAACTTCCCCTCACGCCTGTGACATAAATCACCGCGCCACAACGGAATCAGTAGAGACAGAAGATTATTATAGCCTGGAGAGAATGAGCCACTTGGGTTTAACCAGAGGGTCTTGGCCGGCTCACTACACTCAGAGGAAAGGCAAGACAGACTTTTAAACAGATTGTGACCTACCATTAGTATTGGAACTCTGCGCTGGCTGCTGAAGATGAGGACGGAGCATGCATGGGAATGCCCTGAGTGCTGTGATGAAAATTCTTGACTCAGCTCAACTCATATAAATATGTATGTGTATGTATGTGTGTGTGTGTGTGGGGGGGGGGGGGGTTGAACATGTGACAAACTGGAAAACAATAGGGAAACAGAAGTAGAGGAAGACAGCGTGTGTCAGTTGGTGACAACCTTCTGGCCTTGCAAGGAAAGAAAAATAAAGTGATAAATCTCATTGCAGATTACTCAGTATGAACAAGCATACACGCTCGTCAGCCGCAAAGTATTTGAAGGGAAGACGGTGGAAAGACAGACAAATAAACAAATGAACAGACAACAGGCAGAGACACGGATAGAGAAAGGGAGACGGAGGACAAAGAGAGAGGCAGAGGGAATAAGAGACATACACAAACATCCACACACACACACAGAGAGAAAGAGAGAGAGAGAGAGAGGCAGAGAGAGAGAGAGGCATTTATTTTCTGTCCAGACCACTCCAGTGTACTGGGTAATCAGAGAGCTGATAGGATGGCTGCCGCCGCTCCTCTAAGCGATGAGCAACTTTATGTTAAGGCGGACATAATGAATACTCTTTTAGATCAACTGGATTAGGCAACAGAAAAGAGTATAATACCTTGAAATACTCGTACTAATTCACAGACTGGTGAGCAGTAGTTCTGGGAGATTTTCAGCAAAAAAATTAAAAAAAAAAAACAGGCGAACTTTTAATCAGGCTGCAACCGCTATCATTAGTTTGCTGATTTCGAGAAAGGAGAGAAGAACGCGTTGAAGTGTCCAGAATGTATAGATATTCATTCTAGATTCCTTCATTTATTCGCTCGTTCATTCATTCATTCTTCACACATGGTCTTCTTGTCCTGTCAGTGGCACCGTCTCTGGGACCCCGCAGTGTGGCTGGACGCGGCAACTCAGATCTTCTACTCCTTCGGCCTGGCTTTCGGCAGCCTCATAGCCCTAGCTTCCTACAACCCGGTGAGGGGTGACTTCCTCAGAGACACTCTTTTGGTCACCATCTGTGACTTCTTCACTTCGATCTTCACAGCTGTTGTCGTGTTTTGTATATTGGGTAAGTGGATGCAACAATACCTAAAAAGATGAGTTATAAGTTATAAAAATAATAGTAGCAGCAGCAGAATCTGTAGTTCTAATACGAAGGCTATTCTAAAATCAACATCCGATTGGCTGGAAACAATTATAAATAACTGACAACAACATCTAAATGCGTACAAAAGATTCATATATCACTGCATTACTTTTCCACATGGTCGACAACTAAATGTAGCATTTGGCGTACCGTAGCCTTTCGTGACGAAACACCGCTGCCAAGACAAATATAGCAACTTGTTGGCTCCATCTATGACCTCGTGGTTGGTGTTGAAGCGCTGGGTAGCCAACCTGACCTTTATCTTGCCGATAAGATTATAATTTCTGGATGCCAAATCCGTGCTGTAACGGGGTTGAACATTTTCAAAAAGAAATGCTCAAATAAAGCCTTTGTGCAAACAGCAGTTTGTGGCCCCGCGTTTTCATGCAGCATAATGACATGTCACTCATAAAATTATCAGTGTGCACACGACCCAGTCGACGATGAACCTTGGCGGCCTTTTCATATTCTGCATGAAGAAAACGGATTTCACATTTGGCAGGTAAGACTTTAACAGTGTCCTTATTTATTCGTTCGCGATTCGTGAACCAATGAAAAACAAAAGGCAACAGTGGGCTGATGTGATGTGAGCTAAAAGGCTACTGAATGATGCATGCAATAAACGGTGTCACGATGGCGAACGGATTTTTTTCAACCAGCCATTCAGAGATTAAGATTAATTTTAGAATAGTCCTCCTTTCCACAGTGACTTAATATTTGTAACGTGCTGACAACTACACGGTTCTCGTTACGAGGTAGGCACTTTAAAAAAAAAACACTTTAACTGTAGGAGAAACTTACAAAACACTCTGTATTTGTTGTTATAATAGAAGCAGAGGAATCAGCTGTAGTAGTAGTTGTTGTGGTAGTGGTGGTGGTGGTGGTGGTGGTGGTAGTAGTAGTAGTAGTAGTAGAAGTAGTAGTAGTAGTAGTAGTAGTAGTAGTAGTAGTAGTAGTAGTAGTAGTAGTAGTAGTAGTAGTAGTAGCAGTAGTAGTAGTAGTAGCATAAGTAGTAGTAGTAGTAGTAGTAGTAGTAGTAGCAGTAGTAGTAATAGTGGCAATAACAGCTGCAATAGTAGTAGTAACAGCAGCAGAAACAACAGCATCAGCAGTAGTTGGAGTAAATGCAATAATAATAATAATAATAATAATAAAAATAATAATTGCTGTTTCTGTGTAGGTTTCCGAGCAACTATGCAGTATAAAGCTTGCCTTGAGCAGAACCGATCACACAACACTGGGTCAAGTCTGCAGGCGGACAACCATACGTGCAACTTCCAGGAAATCATTGAGAAGGTGTGTATGCCTAATGTGTATGCATTAGTGTGTCTGTGCGTGTGTATGTAAGTGTGTGGGAGCCTCCGTCGTGTAGCGGCTAGATGCTAGCTTGCTGATCCGAAGTTAGTGGATTGAGGTCCTGATGGAGCTCAACTTCAAAAATAATCTTGGCTTCCAGGCTGACACAGCCTGGTAGAAAGAGTAAAAAGAAGTAAAGGCGACCGGCATGATGTTGACCACATCATCTACCAACTGGGACTGGTTTATATAATATAGGTCTAGCCCTATATGCCTAATACGTTTGCATACGTGGAAAAGGGTACTTTATTTTACTTTTTGTGCGTGTCCGTAAGTATGGATGTCTGTATGTGTGTGTTTGTGTGTGTATATGTGTGTATATGTGTGTGTTTGTGTGTGTTTATGTGTGTATTTGTGTGTGTTTGTGTATACCATGCCTGCTGGCGTTGGTAGTCATCTCCATCCACAGCCTTCTGTCTCGTGTACTTTCAATCAACTTTGACACAGATGATTTTCAATTTTAATCTTCTTTAATTATCATTACAGCTCTCTCTCTCTCTCTCTCCCTCTCTCTCTCTCTCTCTCTTTCTCTCTCTCTCTGACTCGCTCTTTCTCTCCCTCTCTCTCTCGCTTTCTCTCTCTGACTTGCTCTCTCTCTATGACTCTCTCTCTCTCTCTCTCTCTCTCTGACTTGCTTTTTCTCTCTCTCTCTGACTCGCTCTTTCTCTCCGTCTCTCTCTCGCTCTCTCTCTCTGACTTGCTCTCTCTCTATGACACTCTCTCTCTGACTTGCTCTCTCTCTCTCTATGACTCTCTCTCTCTCTCTGACTTGCTCTCTCTCTCTCTATGACTCTCTCTCTCTCTCTCTCTCTGACTTGCTCTTTCTCTCTCTCTCTCTCGATTTCTTTCTGACACTCGCTTACTCTCTCTCGCGCGCGTATGTGTGTACGTGTGTGTGGTTTTTTTTCCTGCTATCCACACTAAAACCCTTGTTTGGACTTTTTGTTATAATTAAGTCCATATTTTTTGCGGTTGTGTTTTATTTTAAGCGATCAGAAATTATTTTTCTTTTCAAAACATAAACAATAGCTTGCCATTTGTGTCCGTGTCTATGCAACTGCCTGGTTGTGGTAGAAATTTTGCGCCGCCATCAACAAATCTTTGGGGGGGGGGGGGGGGGGGGTGTTGGGATGTTCACAGCTCACTAATAATTATTTGGGGAAGGAGTGGGGGGGGGGGGAGGCGCGTGAATCCTATTTGAGTGCAAAGTAATTACTTTACTATTATTATTATTATTATTGTGTAATAATAACAAAAAATATAATAGTGTATGTGAAATTATATGTAATGTATATATCAATTTGTAGGTGAGTGACTGTAGTTAAGGCGTTACGAACGCGCTTCGTAATGACTTGTAATGCTAGTGTGGCAGGTTCGATCCCAGCCGCAGGCGGTTTGGCAACAAACTGCATCGCGCAGGTTTCATCTTGGTTTCGAAAGCCGACCGTTTAGTAGGCAATGGCAAACTACACAACGTAAATTTGCTGAGAAAAACAACAACAGCCATACACATACACACACACATACACACACACATACACACACACATACACACACACACATATACACACACATACACACACGCACACACACACATACACACACACATACACACACACATACACACACATACATACACACGCACACACACATACACAGATACACACACATACACACACATATATACACATACACACACATATATACACATACACACACAAACACACACACACACACACACACATAAATTGCTAAGGTTGGTTCGGCAACGACTATAAAGGACACAGAATTAGATTTTCGAATATGTGAGTTTAAATAGAGAAACTCTATACATGGTTAGGAAGGACTACGGCCATCTTGCAAATGGTCTAGTCAGTGGAGGTTCGAGTCCTAAGAATCATTGTGGAGGCAGGGCTTCAACCCCTGAACAGTTTTGGAAAGGCCCAATTGGCTTGAACCCCGAGATTCCGACAGCTGTTGTCGTTTCAAGTGTGATCTTCTTCTTCTTCCTCTTCTACTCCTCGAATGCCTCGCTGCGTCAGGACAGAAAGAGATCTCTGTAACGGGCCCTTCTGTTTGCTTCGTACAAAGTACTTTTTAGAGTCTGATATTTCTGCGGTCCATCTTCTGCGATTTAAACATCTGGCTCTATTATATCTATAGTTGTATAACATTGCTCTCTGTGGTACCCTGTCTGCTGCCAATCTTGTTACATGGCCAAACCATTTGATTTGTTGTCAACCGATACAGCTCAGTATTTGTTCTGGGCCGACTCTTGATACCATCGCGTAATTCATGTGTGGTTTCACATCTATATGACGTGGATGTTTTTGAACTACCCGGGACTACGACTTGGCATAGACTAGAAAAGGGCTTTTCAATTGGCGGTCCGCGGGCCAGAATTGGCCTGCGGAAGCATAGCAAGTGGCCCGCGGATCCCTGCCAGGTGTATTGTACTGATGACCAGTGCTACGGAGTTTGTGCACTGCGCTGAGAATCTTCGGACTAAGGCTTGAGTTTGGAGTATAATATACCACTTAAGGGTTATTACCCTTGTGCCATGATGTTGATCCGTTATTCAAACCAAACCAACATACGTGTGTTCTTATTATACGCTGGGAATTGAGTTGACATAAATTAGTGTGTACAATTTTATCGACCAGTAGGAACTCATTTATTATGTCATCAGCTAATCAAATGTTTAAAATGTATGTAAGCCAATCAAAACTCACACATGCTCATTTCAACCAATGAAACCCATAAAGATTATATACGCCAATCAGAACTCATACACAGTCACAACCTATGCAAGATTCTGTCAACCAATCAAAACTCATACAAGATTGTATTGAACACAGTCAGGATCCGGTACTGGACTGGCCTTCATTACCTTCACAGAAGCCATCAACCAGTTCCCACTGGCGCCACTATGGGCAGTGCTCTTCTTTCTCATGCTGCTGACCCTTGGGCTGGACTCCATGTTTGGGACTCTAGAAGGGGCCATCACTTCCCTCAACGATCTGATGTTTTTTCCCAGAATCAGGAAGGAGGTCGTCTGCGGTAAGTCCGCCTTGGAGTTCATCGTAAATATTCTGCTTGCTATATGTAGTACTTACATCATTCTATGCCTCATCATCACTCGGTACTTAAGCAGGTTGAAATTTTCGTAAACATAATTAATGCTGTTTTAACAATCTGTCTTTATTGCCCGTATGTATCAATTTGGTGTATTTTTTTTTTTTTTTTTAGTTAAACTGTACGGCGATGTCATAATTATTGGGGCAGTACAAAACGGTTACGAGGTGACCTGTAATCCAGACGGGGGTGGGTGTGAATGATGCCATATTTGACAGTCGGTGGGTGTACATGATGACATATTTGGCAGTTGGTTTGGTGTGGATGATGCCATATATGGCAGTTGGTTTGGTGTGGATGATGCCATATTTAGCAGTGGGTTGGTGTGGATGATGCCATATTTGGCAGTTGGTTTGGTGTGGATGATGTCATATCTGGCAGTCGGTGTGGATGATGTCATACTATCATATCCAACTATGCGTTTGCTTTCACAATTTTTCATATTTATTTTATTTTATTTCATGCAGTATAAGTACGCGCTTAGAAAGGGGAAGTGGGGAAGGGCGGAGGGAGGGGACTGTAGAAGTCAAGAGAGGCCTGTTTAATACCTGCTTTTTTCTATCTAGGCATCGTCTGTTTGGGCTGTCTGATACTGTCAATGTGTTTCGCAACATCGACTGGGCCCTATGTGTTCGCCTTGTTCGACTCGTTTTGCGCCAATATTCCCTTGTTGATCGTCGGATTCATGGAGTGTGTGGCCATATCTTACATCTACGGCCTCAAGCAGTGAGTACCTTCCAAGTTACATCTCATCTTGTTTTGAGTGGCAATTATTTCTCAGATAAAGAGATTGTATAAACTTTTTTCTCTGGATAATTAGTAAGTACGGTCAATGACGCGGCGTCCGTGGCTTAGGCGTTGCGAGTCCGACGTACCGCTATCGAAACTCACTACTGGCTGCGTGGATTTTTATCATGGTATGGGGCGTCGCAGGTCCACCCAGCCTAAAATGGGTACCAGGATAGCTGTCCTGGGGAAGTAAAGACAGCAGTGTAATGCTGACTACATTACCCAGCTAGTGCCGATTGGTCTGTAAAAATATGGGACGCTCTTACCATATGCCAGATGCGCCTAAAGAGTGAAAAGGGATCAAAGAGAGATCAGACAGTAAATGACCCTTTTCAGCGCCCTTCTGTGTATTGAGCATATAGGGCTAGACCTATATTTTATAGACCAATCGGCATCCGGTGGGTGATGTGGTCAGCATCATGCTGGCCGCCTTTACTTCCCATGTCTATACCCGGTACCCACTCAAGGCTGGATCGATCTGGGAACCAAGGTCTTTTCTGAAGTAAGCCCGGGACCACAAGGACCCGAACCGCCGACTTTTTGATCCACAGCTGGATAATTAAAAAGCAATTAGAACGCTGACCCGAAGTTCTAGTAACCAAGTTCATATATTTGTGTATATAAACTGCTGTAAATATGAATGTATCTGCTGTGTATTGAAAACAGATCAGTGTTCTTCGACCTTTTGACACCCACGGCCCACCAAAACAGAGACAATTGTTTCGGAACCCACCAGAGATCAAAACAAACACAGAAATAAAAACAAGGGGCAGATGTACTTCGACCAATAAGTCGACTCCTACGACATGCTTGTTGGGAAGTCACTTCTTGTTTTCACCACAACGGGGTCCCGGAACCCGCACGGGGAGTTTCTGATTGACAAAAATATCAAGAAAAGATATAAAACTGAACGAAAAGTATATAAGCAAGCTTCACAATATATCAAGTACAAACAAAACGTGAACGTTATGGCTATTGAGCCTTCGTCAGCACATACAAATAAAACAATACTACACAGATACACAAATTCACTTAGCTGGTATCTCGAAGCAGCCGGGTCTGTTGTTGTTCACCAGAATGACTGCACGTGTCGGCTGGGGGAAAACATACCCCCTGTAGAGTACCAGGGGCCATAACTGAGGGGTTGGAGATAAAACTGTGAGGGCAGTTCAATCCCCTAGGAGTTTACATAAAACTGTGTTGGCAATTCAGGCCGGAGGGTGTTAAAGTCCCCAGAGTATAAATAAAGCGATTCTCAAGAGATTTGCGGACTCTGTTGCTGGGATAGCTAGATTTAATGGCTGTCACCTCCATGTCGAGGACACCTTGGTGACCCTGATAGACAAAGCGCTACATTAATTTATATTCGCTCTTTATTGTTGACATACATGAGACACTCTTCTCACGCAAACTGCAAGTCCTTGAGGTGTCAATCTCACAGGCTAGAAGAGAACAACAATCTGCCATACCATGTAACATAAGTAAGATTTACTTGGCGGCCCAGATGGATTGTCCCGCAGCAGAACACTGCTATAGATCACTGAACCAGTAACCAGGTGACCTATTTCCCTAAACATGAAGGGCCAGAGGTTCCATCTATGCAGCAGCATTGGCAAGAAAATGTACTCTCGGAACTTTCAACATAGAACCAAACTCAGCTTGGACGGAACGTTGAAAGTGCAGCTTGTAGCTGAGCTTGGCAAATTTGCAATTGACGTTTTATATTTATGTGATTTTTGTTTTGTACTTGTGTTGTGCACACGCAGATTTGAACTCATGCTATGCACACGAAGTTTGTACTCACACTATGCCCATAAATTTGTGCTTTTATACTAAGCACACAAAGTTTTGCTCTGATGCTAAGCACACGAAGTTTTGTACCTGTGCAACGCCCACAAAGTTGGTTTTTTGAACTGATGCGAAGTATTGAACTGATGCTATGCACACGAAGTATTAAATTGATAGTATGAACACGAAGTTAGAAATGTTTGTTATGCACACGAAGTTTTGAACATATGCTATGCACACGGAATTTTCAACTGTTGCTATGGACGCTAACCGTTAACGTCTGCCTATGTGTGTCTTGTCAGAATCAGCGACGACATTGAGTTGATGTTGGGCAAACGGCCGTCCTATTTCTGGCTGATCTGTTGGCGGTATCTGATGCCTGTCGCTGTTGGGGTCATCTTTCTTTCCAGCGTCTTTGAGATCATTACACAGGGCATTGTCTACGAGGCCTGGGACCCAGAGAAGGTCATCATTACATTTATTATCTTTCTCATAATCTTCATCGTTGATGTTGTAGTCATTATTGTCAACATGATCCTCATCATTAACATCATAAGGGCTTTTCTTTTCTTACGTAGGCACTACAAACAGACAAAAACTGCATTTTATAAAATGAAAAACATTTTGTGCAATATATCCTTGTCATTGAGAGTTAGAAAAAGAATTCTTGCTTGCTACATACATCCAGTTTTAACATATGGATGTGAATCCTGGACAATCGGTAGGCAGGCCAAACAATTTTTAGAGGCCTCAGAGAGGTGGTTTTACAGAAGAATGCTTAGAATACCTTGGACAGCCAAATGGAGCAACCAAGAGGTTTTAAAAGAGGCGGGAGCCCGAAGACAACTTATTACAGACATCATTTTTCGGCCATGTTATGAGAAGAGGGAAAATAGAACATGTTGTGACCACTGGAAAGATCTGTGGAAAGAGGGATAGAGGAAGACAACGAGAGAAGTTGCTTGATAGTCTTGTTGCATGGCATGGAGGTGTGTCGGCACACGAACTGATACATGCTGCAGGAGATCGCGGATTATGGAGAGGCATGATCGCCCACGCCAGTCGGCAAGGCACCTGATGATGATGATGATGAGACACTACTGGCACCTGTTTTAGGCATCCATTTTGTGGTGTAATTGGCTCATAAACAGCACGCCGTCCCGAAAACTTGGGTATTCTGGCCACGTCAAAGGCTGTGTTGGCCTGGAGAGAATGAGATGGAGGGAGCAGTTTTCTGAAAAAGAGGCAGAGGCCAAACTCTGCAAAAGTGGATAAGGGACGATAAAGATACATTGGTAAGGAAAACACACAGGGCCGGAGAATTGGCTGGAGAAAGAGAGACATTCAGGCGTGCCGTGAAGAGAGCGACGTTCTGTGAAGGAAACACATGCTGATTAGTTGACCGACACCTTTTGTTTACACATTCTGTTCTGAGTACTAGTATTTTCATTTTCCCTAGAGGGGGAAAACCCGCCCTGATCCGTATCATTGTCCACACCGAAATTGCTATTAGCATTGTTGTGTCATTATCTAAAATCGTCACCATAGTCGTCATTGTAAGCATTATATAATTCGTGGGTTGCTGGGTTTCGAGGCATGGCGTCCGCCTGGAATTCTGTCACATGGACTTCTAGTAATTTTCCCTGGTCTCTGGGTAGTAAGATCAGATGCCCGTGTGTATTATTGCACACGTTAAAAAAATCCCTTGGCAGTTGAAAATAAAAAAGAGCAGCTTAACGGCGCTGCCATGGCAAAAATTTGAGTTGAAAATCTACCTAAAGTATTTCAGATCCTCACCGGTGTTACGGAGTTCATGCACTGCAATGAGATTTTTTCAGATTCAGGCTTGAGTCAGAAGTAGAACGGAGTACTTATGGGTTACCACCCTTGTGCCATAATGTTGATCCGTCGTCTAAACCTAAACCTATCATAATAATTATCATCATTCAAATCATCATCATCAGCTGTTATCCGGTCCAGAAACTAGAGGTAAATAATTTGTTTCTCCTAGTCTGGAGAATGGCATGTCACGTTATTTATACTCAGTGATTCAATGAGTATGGTCTGGAGGGTTCAGGCAGGTTCAGTGCGAAGACAATGGCTTGAATCATTACAGAAGTCCACTGTGCGTGGAGTCACCTTTATTTTTGTTCCGAGACACGCAGGCGTCGATGGAAATGAAAGAGCTGATAGGTTGGCTGGATCCGCTATCACTACCGACGGTCAGCCTATGGATCATGCTGATATTATTAATATGCTCGGGGAAATGGGAAGGATAGAGGACTTTGGGGGGCAGTGAATCCACATCACTCGCCAGAATGGCAGACTTAGGAATTAGGATCGGCATAGCAAAAAACGAGACGCACACCAGACGACTTGTTAATCAATATAGAACTGGTACTATTAGCCATCGGTCGTTGGGGTTCATACTGAGGGGAGGATCTGAGCACCTATGGACATGTCCGAAGTGCAATGATGATAACCCAACTAACTATTTATTACAAATTCGACACTCGGTTTACATGTCGAACTTAGCGAAGTGAACGTTGCTGCATGCTTACAACATTGTGCAGAAACTAATGTGTGAAAACTACAATTTACTAGTACTGTACTATGATACTATTGGCGTCTGTGGCTTAGGCGTTACGAAAGTGCTTCATAATGCCGCGGTGCCGGGTTCGAAATCAGCTCTGGACGATTCACTTTGCTTTGATTTCGACAGTGATACCAAGCGCTGAGTGTTCAGGAGCAATGGCAAACTAAAGAACAAAAAATTTGCCTAGAAATAGCACAACAGCCACAAAATGCTGGGA
Organism: Candidula unifasciata; assembly: GCA_905116865.2. Lineage (NCBI taxonomy): Eukaryota > Metazoa > Mollusca > Gastropoda > Stylommatophora > Geomitridae > Candidula > Candidula unifasciata. Next base: position 235,310 of record CAJHNH020000136.1, read on the forward strand.
CTGGTTCTGCAACGTCCTGTAAAGGATGCACAACTAAGTAACTGTTACACTAGCTGTGCACGCGTACTCTCAGAACTGAAGCGACGCAAGCCGGCTCTCTAGCGTAGTTGGCTAAACCGGATTGCGTGGAGACCGGGTGACGACTCCTTGTGGTCCGGGTTCAATCCCGGGGGTAGGCAGAAAAGCCACATTTCTCCCAGATTACGGTATTCACAATGGAATCCAGGCCGAAAGGTTGCGATATCCATAATACCGAGCCATAGGGTTAACAACACATGGCTTCTGGATACTAAAACAAACAAACGAACAAACAACAAACGAAGCGACGCAAAAATGTCACGTTTTGCCCGCTCTTATGTGATCGTTACCTGTTAACGCTGCTTACAAATGCAAATTGACCACCCCTCGCCGCGGCTGTCCAGACTGAATAATGTTACTGGAAGTGGTGTGACATTGCTGTTTTTGGACTGAATATTCATATATATAATTCACATCATTTGTTCATTATTCTGTTGTGCCATTATATGTATACAGGACTCGTAGTCTACTCCTCCATTCTGTTCTTTCCAGTTAAATATCATGGATGGAATCCAGTCCAGTAGCTTTGGCCTCTCTCGTCAACGTTCATTTTAGGGTTTCTTGTGGGCCTCCTCGTCTCGTTAATTCCTTTATTTCCAATTCAATGCTTGTTTGTTGATTTCATGTTGGTTTTTTCACAGGATCTGAGCAACCTTCTCTCTTATAACTTGATACTACTGACTGCCCAAACATTTTTTTTTTCTTCACTCCTTTTAATTTATCCCATAATTCACATCGTGTGTTCTGATTCCGAAACAGGGCGTCAACGTGCTCCTACCCTGGCCCTGGTGGTGTAAGATCTTGGCTGTTGTCCTGATTGTGACCTCGGTTGCCTGGATACCCGGAATGGCCGTCGCTCGCTGTCTGGGATTTACCGCTCTCAAGGAGGAGGAGCCGGCTTTCTTCCCTACGGAGGAGCTGAGAGATGAGCACGGAATCACTCCTCATAAAACTACTCGGTTTGAGAGGGTGGTTCTAGGGTTTCGAGAGTAGAAGTGGTGGTAATAAAGTTACTGTGTCGTTGCTGAGGCAGAAATGATTGTTATAGTTACAGTATAAAGTGAATGCATTCCAAACTACTAACCAGTATGGCGAGAAAGGATGGATCGATGCCAGATTTACTAAATGCATTACAACCTCAAATGTATAAATCCACGTCCCAGTATGTCAACATGTCCGTATCACTGCCAAGAAAACTCGAACTAGGAGTCTCCCCGTGTGAGTTCCTGACCCCATTGTGGAATAGACCTACTGGTCCCAAATAAGCATGTTGTAGGAGTCGATTAAAACTCAGGCCCTGGTACAAAGCTCAAATCCAAATGGACGAACAACCATGACTTTCCACCGGAGCCTGCAGCCGGTGAACATGGAAGAAGAAAACTAGGAGTAATGTCTGGCACAACCATGCACGAGAGGCACACCGGACGTAGGAGAAATCCAGTTAACCAGCATAAGTCTGTCACTATGAACTGTGGGTAATTTGTGGAGACTGGTTAGAATCCTGCGAAATGTTCTAGAAGATTCAACAGTGTCATTGATAGGTGAATACAGCTTTTCTTGTCAAAGTTCGTTGTTACGGGCGTGGTTGCTTTGTGGGGCAGTCACGGTATTGTTGGTGATGATGTTTAGATACGTGAGAACTACCCTCACAGAGGTACACATGTGTAGATATACTTTAGGCCTGTTCCAACATGTGCACATTGTTGCAAATGTCTGATTACTGTTATGCGTATTATATTCCTTGCTATAGTGTTTTACTCCTTATATGTATATGTTCTTCACGTTTTGAAAGAGACAAGATGTTGAAAACCTTTCAAAGAGACCACTTTTCGCAAACATCAGAAACAGACAGTCATTATTTTTTTTATAGTCTTATGAGAAGAAGGAAAATGGGATATTTTGTGACCACTGGAAAGTTCTGTGGGAAACAGACGGAGGGGGACAATGCGAACAGATTCTGGACTATCGTTTGTCATGGCGGGGAGGGGTGTTGGCACACGAACTAATACATGCTGGTGTCGATGACAGATTGTGGAAAGGCATGATCGCCCACGTCAGTCGGTAAGGCACTTGATGATGATGATTAAATACTTTCTTCTTCTTCTTCTGTTAATAATATAAGAATACGTCCCGGGTTTTTAGGCGCTAATTGTCTTAGTTTTGTTGTTGTTGTTGTTGATAATATTGAAATAAGCTTGAGAAAGAAACAAATATTTATATCTCTAGACTTTATGACATTTCATATGTGTGGATACTTTTAATGCATAAAATATGTTGATGGGAATGTTCATTGTATTTTAGCGGGGTTTTCAGAGCAGTTTTAAAGAGCGTATTGTTTCGGTTTTTTTTTTCTTTCTTGGTGACAATGGTTCGGGTTTTAAAAGTTTACCTTTTCACACCTGTGACCTAGACAACGCGGGTGTGAGTGCGGTTCAACGCTTTCTCTTTTAAAGAAATAGTCGGCCGTGGTGCGGTTATTTAAGGCTCCAGAAGGGCGTGCTTATCCGCCGCCCAAAGCCACGCCCACCTACCTCACTCTGACAGAAGCAACAAACCCCAGGCAGAAATGTAAATCGCCGCAACAGAAACGTAAATAACTGGAGAACAAAACTCCAGACAACAAAACGCCGCTTCGATATAACCAACGCTCAGTATAGGAGCCGGTTGAAAGAGGCAAGAAGTTTTTCGTTTTTTTTACCCACACCAGTTACCAGTTACCAGTGCTTATGCTTTGCTTGGGAAGTCCCGTTTTCAGCTCAAAATATTAATGGGACGTCCCATTTTCAGCTGAAAATATTAGTGGGATGTCCCGTTTTCGGTTCAAGATGTTATGGCCAGTCTGGCTATTTAGCCCTAATATAGCAAAAGCTTTCACTTAACTGTCATGGCCAAGTTATCATGGTTCAGTTCACGTTTCCCGGCCCATCTACACACTGCCTGACCTATCATTTCTATTTTCTCAGGCTCCTCTATGCCAAAATAGTGTCACGTTGTCTTGCCTCGCGTGTTCTATTTTACACCACGACGGTTGTTGTTGCAATCGACAATACAGATGTTTCGTCCTTTTTAGGACGAAACTTTTTGTTATTTAAATCCCCACCCTGGCTTTTGCCAGGGGCCGCAATATAGGCAGGCCATGATGTGGCCAATTGTCTGAACGCGGTTTCTGGGACCTTTCCACAGCGATCCTCATCCACATGGTGGCACTTTGTGTCATCGGGTGTTTATCGCTTGTGTGATGTCCTGGTGGGGTAGAAAGTCAGTCAGTCAGTTACTACACAACGACACAGCTTTTAACGACCCCAGAACATCCAGAACTGGCCCTAACACAAACCCCTCTACCCAAAGCCTGAACCTAAGTCACACGAGAGACTCCTTTCGAAGAAAGCAGTACAACCCCTCTGGCCTAGATCCAACTAAAAACGTGTGTAGATGGACCGTGAAACGCGAACAGGACCGTTATCATATTGTCTACCGTCACATGCAGCTCGACCCCCCCCCCCCCCCCCCTAGCTAGCTAAAACTTCGCTTGTCTTTATAAGACACAAAAGACTACATTGTACTGGGCACACCATGAAAGCAAAAATACGAACAGAGAATCAACAACCAGGCACTTAAAACTGAAACAAGGGAATTGAGGAAGGAAGGACAACTAAGAAAAACCCGAAAGTGAACGCGGATAAGAGAGGCCAAAGATACTGGGCAGGATAATCCATGTTTTCAAATGGGGAGCAAGGGATATAATGGGATAGAACTATCAACTGGTGTAAACTGGCAGAAAAGGATGGTGATATGAGACCTTTATCTATGTATGTCATTTTGCCTTCACTTATACCTTTTTATAATTAGATGCATTTTCTGTCAATCGATCACGTTGCCTGTCGTCCAGTCTGTCCTCTTCTCGGCGCGGATGTGTGTGTGTGTGTGTGTGAGAGAGAGAGAGAGAGAAAGAGAGAGAGACGCGAAGAATACCCAATGATGTGCAAGGTAATATATAAATCAGAACCTCGTGCAGTTAGGGCTTGTATTAAACTGACCACAATCATGCAGGTACTTTTACAGTGCTGATCTATCACAACATATTATCTGCTGACCTTTCTTCTATTTGTAGTCAAGATAACACTTATGTTGACCTTTCTATTGTGTATGGTCAAGATAACGCAGTTACTGACCTTTTTACTATTTCCGGTCAAGACAAAACACATGCTGACCTTTTTACTATTTGTGGTCAAGATAACACAGATGTTGACCTTTCCACTATTTCTGGTCAAGATAACTAGATGCTGGAGAGTGAGAGAGAGAAAAATCTCACAGAATAAAATCTGCAGCGATAAAGGAGATAAACCAATGTAATTTTTCTTCACTTTCAACACAGATAACAACTTCTGAAAGCTGGCCCGTCCTTTTGACCCAGACAGAAAACTGACATTTGACCCAAGCAGATACCTCTGAAAAACTAACTTTTCTTAACCTTTGACCTGGACAGAAACCTTTACAACAGACTTATCAAAATTGGGTAAACGTAACGTTAATCTCCCCCACGTCCCGCCTATAAACACAATAGGTCATTTCTGATTGGTAGTTCCTGAACTTGTCACCTTGCCACAAGGTTACGGGGATGTTCTGTGATGCCGTTGATATCGCGTGTTGTATATTTCAGCATGCTGGCGCTTTTAACGCTCCAAAAACATGGAAAACTGGCCCTAACACAACCCTCATACAAGACCGAATTCTGTGTATGAAATTATGTTCGTCGCTAGCATAAGAGGGGAGCTCTACTCTATGCTACAAGATGGTAACCTTTGACCTGAACCATAACATCCAATAGCTGACAACCTCTCTTAACTCTCGTAAGCTGCCAGCTTTCTCAAACATTACAGTTCAAAACTAACGAGCTTCCTGTTCTTCCATTTATTTAGTGCACATACTTGGCAACGTGCTGAAGTTATTAAAACCCCTGCTTCGTTACATCTCCGCCCCAATGGTTAGTTGCATATCCTTAACAGGACGTTGCAGAACCAACCTAAACAGCCCCTGGCTGTTGTGTGGTTTTTCTAGGCAAATTTACGTCTAGTAGTTTGCCATTGCTTCTGGACGGTCGGCTTTCTTGATACCACTGTCGAAACCAACGCAAGGCCCATGGCCCGCAGCTGGGATCGAACCCGGTATCCCGGCATTACGAAGCGTTCGCATCGACTTAGCCACAGAGCCGACTCCGCCCCAATATAGGACGCAGTTTTTAGTTAACTAAAGCCCCACTTCGGCTGCCTTAATTTAACCTAACGGTTGAACGGGGTTCCTGGGACTCATACCCGGGCAATTTCATCCAAAGGAAGGCACTTTGTGTCACAGGGTGTTTGTCGCTCGGTGCACCGATCTAGTGGGGTTAAACGTCAATTATAGTTGTGGCGCTGAATGAGTGAATTTCCTGTTGCTATAGATCTTGTAGATTGTAGGTCATATAGATCGCTCCCTCATAGACAGGGGCCGTAATTGTGTGTGTCCTTCTTTGTATATAGAAGAGATTAGATTAACACTTTTAGTGTTAACACATTTTTTATCCAAATATGCACTTTGATAGACAAGTTGTTACCATGCTTTTTGTTTCCTTTGTTTGTTTTTCTCAAATACAAAAATCATATAAGAACTATAAAATCCACTTCTGTTATCTATTGTAGTTTTGGTGATAAGTGTGCGAGAGAAGATGCTGCCTAGCCTATTCAGGCGTCTTTGGAAACGAGCAGGCAGATAGGTTTGCTGGACTGGTCCAACCTGGGGGAGTACTGCAACTGCACAAGGCAGGGGTGGTGGGGGGACAACCTAACAAAAAATGTTGAATTAGGAATCGACATCACAGCATTCGGGACACCCCCATAAGTGCTTCGTCCCCATCTTCAGCAGCAAGTGAAGGGTTCTCTCCAGATCGTAATGATCTATCTGTGCCTACGCACTGCTCAATCGCTCCTAAAGAGCCATCACAACATCCAGTTTGTCATACATCAGCGGTGCAGGCAAGTCTATCTGCCTGCTTATTTCCCAACACATCGGCAAGACCTGGAGAAAATATAAAGTAACAAGTACAAGATACTGAAAACCCATATGTGGAGAGAATGATGCAGTGGGGGAGTGTCTGTGGGCTCTGGGTGCCACCTGAGACAAGGGGAAGGTGTGTAAAACCAGTAGTTAAGAGTATCATCAGTAAAGAAACTGTTAGCTAACTCTTGAGGGAGGGAGACGGAGCTCATACGGGCTTGTCCTGAATGCTGGGATGTCGAATATTTACTCCAGCTTACAGAGAGCAGGCAATAGTGTGTGTGAGAGAGAGAGAGAGTTTTTCACTACAGCAAACAACATCAACGTATACGGCTCAGATCTTGCAAACACGCTTTTTTAATTCCAAAATGGATTCAGATGCAGGCGATGTGGCAGCAGACTGCTTTGGTTGAGAAGTTGACAGTGATGTGAGAGCCACAAAAGTTGTGGTTTCAAATCTGCAATGTAGCCGAATTTTTTTTTTTTTCTGTACATGATCTTGGCTCCTATGTCAGCCTAGAATAAAACAGGTACCAGGTAAAGTCCTGGGAAGTAATGGCAGCCGGCGTGAGGTTGACCACATCACCCATTAAGGTCTATAAAACTATGAGTCTAGCCTAACATGTCCGATGTGCCACGGGTGTTTAAAGTAATCGTTTACTTTTTTCTTTAAAACAAGCCAGATCAAATGGATGTGTATGCTTAAGTTCTGGAATAGGACTAAAGTTCGAAAGAGACAAACAACCAGACATTTCTGTTGGAGTTTACAGCTGATAAAGATTTGTGTGCAGACTGTTGGTTCCTCGCCTCTCAGGCAGACCACCTCCGACTTTGAAGGAAGCACTGATCCTATTTCGTTTCGAATCCGACTTGTAATTCCAACGTACAGCGATCGAAACCCACTGCTGCCTGCATGGATTTTTATCGTAGTATGGAGTGTTGCAGGTCGACCCAGCCTAAAATGGGTACCAGGATGTATGTCCTGGGAAAGTAAAGACGGCTGGCGTAATGCTGACCACTTTCCCCACCTAGTGCCCAATGGTCTGTAAAAATATGGGTGCTCTTTCCTAATGCCCGATGCGCCTAAAGGCGTGAAAAGGGATCTGTACTTGTTACTTTTCTTACTGATCCTCTTTACATTAGCCAGGTGCCAGGCTGAGAATCTGTTCCTAGGATGACCACGTAGAGATGTAGACAGAAAGTCTTGGCCAGCATGAGCACTGGTCCATCGCTTCAAAATTAATGAGTGGCTGAAAGGACGACTTGCAGGATGAACTAGATTTTAGTCAGGAAGTGTTGCAAGGACTGTCAATCTCTCTTTCACCGGAATCCATCCAAATCACACTTAGACATATGCATCTTATCTTAGCATTCACCAGCTGTAAACTGCAGCAGAAAGTTCTGCTTATTTATCCACTTCTGAACTTTAGTCTTGTTCCAGTACTGTTAGTTCCTCGCCTTTAGTTCCTCACCTTTAGTTCCTCGCCTTTAGTTCCTCACCTTTAGTTCCTCACCTCTTGGGCACATACATTCCAACTTCAAAGGAAGATGTATATGTAAAATCATAAACAATTACTTATGATAAAAATACAAACATGGGAAACTGTTTACTTGTATTCGCTTGGTGAGATGTGTGAAACACCCAACAGATCGGGAGCAGCTGAGGCAAAGACGAGACAAGCCACCAAATACAGTATAAAAATCAATCAACACTTTCAAAATAAATATACAATATGTAAGTTAAATCAAGTAAAGAGATCTAAGAGAGAATAAAACAGAGAGAGAAACAAAACTGAAAAGAAGAAAAACAAGTAAAAGTGGACTCAGACATTTTTACAGTTGGCAAAAACAGTATATAAAAAAAATAGCAATCGGCAATACCTAAAATCTATAGAAAATCGGTAAAACAACATAATAATGATGATAAATGAAGTTAAGCTAAACAGATAAACATTTTTGTTTAAAACAATGTTCAGAAAAATTTTAAACTATAAATAATGACCAATCAGTAACACCAGTCACAGTGATGGTGAAAAGATGGGTAGTCACCACAGAACAAGATAAGAGTTTGACAGAAAGCCATCATAGTACAGTGGTATCCTGACTAACAAACCATAATTGGTTTCTGACTGGTTTATATCTTGAAAAATTCATATGTAGAGCAAGCAGTTCATAAGTTAAGGTATCAGTGTACATGGTACAGTCATGACAATCATAACTGATGTTAAAGAGATAGGTGGCCACCACAAAACATGGTGGAGTTAGATAGCCACCACAGTACATGGTAGACTTAGACAGATAGCCACCACAGTACATGGTAGACTTAAACAGATAGCCACCACAGTACATGGTAGAGTTAGACAGTAACCACCAGAGTACATGGTAGAGTTAGACAGATAGCCACCACAGTACGCAGTAGAGTCAGACAGATAGCCACCACAGTACATGGTAGAGTTAGACAGAGAGCCATCACAGTACGTGGTAGAGTTAAGACAAATAGCCACCTCAGTACATGGTAGAGTTTGACAGAGAGCCATCACAGTACATGGTAGAGTTAAGACAGACAGCCACCACAGTACATGGTAGAGTTAAGACAGATAGCCACCACAGTACATGGTAGAGTTAAGACAGATAGCCACCACAGTATATGGTAGAGTTAGACAGATAGCCACCACAGTACATGGTAGAGTTAGACAGATAGCCACCACAGTACATGGTAGAGTTAGACAGATAGCCACCACAGTACACGGTAGAGTTAAGACAGACAGCCACCACAGTACACGGTAGAGTTTAGACAGATAGCCATCACAGTACACAGTAGAGTTAAGACAGACAGCCACCACAGTACATGGTAGAGTTAAGACAGACAGCCACCACAGTACACGGTAGAGTTAAGACAGACAGCCACCACAGTACACGGTAGAGTTAAGACAGACAGCCACCACAGTACATGGTAGAGTTAAGACAGACAGCCACCACAGTACACAGTAGAGTTTAGACAGATTGCCACCACAGTACATGGTAGAGTTAAGACAGACAGCCACCACAGTACATGGTAGAGTTAAGACAGATAGCCACCACAGTACATGGTAGAGTTAGACAGATAGCCACCACAGTACATGGTAGAGTTAGACAGATAGCCACCACGGTACATGGTAGAGTTAAGACAGATAGCCACCACAGTACATGGTAGAGTTAAGACAGACAGCCACCACAGTACACAGTAGAGTCAATACAATGAAAGCTGATGGTGAAGTTAGATAGAAGTACTGGCTAGCTACGAGTAAGGCCTATAGCGATAATTAGCAAAGTCACATAGTGACACAAGGCTGGCATACTTTATGCACAACACAAGAAAGTCACAAACTATTTTTTTTTTTTTACAGAATTAAAGAAAAAAAAAATCACTTTATCACTAAAGGAAAGAAACAAGAGAAACGGACAAAACTACAGAAATCTGGAGGAAGACTTCTTTGGTTAGGTCTGACTATTACTCCTTTCAAAATGAAAATAAAATTACTAGCGATTAGTCACATACTTATGTCAGTGTGATAAATATCCAAGATTCTCTGTTATATTTATGAGGTAGGCCGACGTGTTGTCTTCCACTTATTTCTTTTATAAAACAGAGAAAAGACAGGATCTGCTCACAGCTTCCAGTAAGATGACATCATCATGTGCCAAGATGAGCAGTGATCCATGATATTCTATCCTTAATATTCTTGATTCAGTTCTATTGTTTCTTGTCCCCTGTACCACTCCATCAACCTCATCCATCTGTCTTTCACATCCTGTACCTCTTCGACCTGTGAATACTCTTTTTCTGTACTTTATCCTCCAAAAGAGCACATCATCATCATTAAGTGCCTTGCCGATCAGAGTGGGCGATCATGCCCCTTCACAATCTGCGATCTTTAACAGCATCTATCAGTTTATGTGCTGACACGCCTCCAAGCCAGTTTTAAAAAAGCTGTCAAGATTTTCTTGCATTGCCTTCCTCTATAGCTTTTTTTTTCCCAACTGATCCTGCTAGTGGTCACAACATGTTCCAGTTTCATTCTGCTTATGATATGTTCGGAAAATGATTACTGTTTCTCTCTGATGTCTTTTATAACTTGTCTTTGAGCCTGTTGCCTCTTTCAAAACACCAGTGTTGTTCTTTTTAGCTGCAAGACATTGTCTGATATGTATATCACATGTCCAGGATTCACAATTCACAACAGACCATAGCTCCTCAAAACACTTGCACCAAGATATCCTATCTGATACCGCTACTCCTTGCCCTTTCCATTTTATTCATCTATCTCCTAATTCATTTCAAATTTTTTTTTGGTGGTGGGATGGAGGGTGTGTCTTTTATTTAAGTTTATCTTAAATTTATCCCTGTGGGTTTCTGTGTGTGAAAATTATAAACTTATTACCAGATTTTCTCAAAGTGTGCCCTGTCCAGCCAATCTCTTTTCCTCAGTTCTTCATTCAATGGAATGTGTTTACTTTTCCTCATTATTAGTGATTCTATCACACCACCATTTCATGCCTTCAATTCTGTACAGGGACCAGTTAATGAATACTTGCAGTTTCTGTGAATATTAGTTTGCTAGAAATATTGCTTAAATGAGATAACATAATCACATTTGTGACTTATTTTCAAAATCATTTTCCTAATGAAGTAATTATGATAACTGCTAATAAAAGAATAAATGAACGCATTTCATGAAATAAACAAGTGATATTTACAAATAAGCAGACAAGATACCAGAAGCCAATGTAAATCAAAGATGGCTACTCTTGAAAGGATCCTCAAGAGCATACATCACATGTCCCTGACTTTTGGCTTCTCAACCATGATTACTTTCAACAGCCAAACTGGGCCACTGTGGAACAAAGTAGGAAAACTCTTCTCAATATGCCCACCTCCCCCACAAATTGACTGTTAGTTGCCTCCCAGCTGCTGACCTTGACCCCAATCGTGTCTTCGCCAAAGCCCTCCTTCATTGCCGCCATCTTCTGGTCGTCTTCTGCTGGACGGAGCTTGGCCGAACCCTGACATGCCACCTTGGCGTCGAGGAAACAGGCGGTATCTGGAGAGGTTAATGTGTGTAAGAAGGTAAGTCATCCAAATATCAATATAAATAACAAAATATGAAACTCCTGACTAATGAACATACATAGATGCTGAACAGACATTCCGCATGTGGGTTCCGGTGCCCCATTGTGGGGGGGGGGGGTGAGGGGGGGGGGGGGGGAGGCGAGTAAACCACTGTCTCACTAACACGCATGTCATAAGAGTCAACTGATTAGGGGTGTAATTCAAAGTCAGCCTATGTCTAAGAGGCAAGGAACCAACAATCTGCTAACAAATAAACCAGATATTGGATGTTCTCGCAAAACAAGACTAAAGTTGAGAAGTGGACGAACAACCAGAATTGTCCACCAGAGTTTAGTCAGTGAATGCGAGGAAGGGGAAGAAGAAGAACAGACATGACTAAGCAGCAGCTGGCCGATAGTTAAGAATGCTGAGCTCTCATGCCGGAGACTCAGTTTCAAATCTTATATAACAGTGACTCTCAACCTCCCTAATGCCCCGATCCTTTAATACAGTTTCCCATACTGTGGTGACCCCCCAACCAACCAATTATTTGTGTTACTCCTTCATAACTTCAAAGAATATGTGTATTCCGATGGTCTTAGGCGACCCCTGTGAAAGGGTCATTAGACCCACACACAAAAAAGGGTTGCGAACCACAGGTTGAGAACCGCTGCTACATAATGTGTGTTATTTCTGGGGGAGGGAGGGAGGTAGATCGGGGTAAAAATAAAATCCTAGCATGCACATTCCATGGTGACTAAACTAGCCCAGCTGTCCTAACCCCCTCCCCCCCCCCCCCCCACCCATTTTCCCTCACAGAAGCGGTAAATACAGGCATTATGTTGATCTTACTGTTGACCTCTTACTAGTCTGTCTTTGTTGTTTCCATGCAGTATGGTTTTTTATAAGAATGTCATGAATTGCATTTCATCATCAGTTTCTTGTTATGCCTAGTGGCACATGAGGCTTCAGAGAGGACTTTCCATGCTTTCCTGTTCTGTGCAATCTTCAGTGCAGTTTTCCATGTCAAAGATGCCGCACTCAGGTCACTTTCCATCTTTCGTCTCCATGTTGTTTTTGGGGGCTCCTGTTTTCTCTTTCCTTCTAGTGTCCATGTGAGAGCTGTTTTGGCAAGTATATCAGGATTCATTCTCATAACGTGACCAATCCAGTTCCATTTTCTCTTGGTTATCATATTGTCTAAAGTTTCTTGGTTTGTGACTTGAAGTAGTTTAGTGTTTGAGATTGTATCTGGCCAGAAAATTTTGTAATTCTTCGTAGACATGTGTGGTGGAAGGTGGACAGCTTATGTGCATCCTTTTTGGTCATTCTCCAGCATTCCGCTCCATAAAGAAGAACTGGCAAAATAAGAATTGCATTTAGGCCAAAATATTCCATGTCTCCTTTTTATTTCTTTCATATGCTCTCATTTCACCCTCAGTCTCTTAAGATCATCTGTTCTGTTTTTGTATCCATGGAATATGGCCAGTTCTTCTGTATACCCACATCTCCAGTGCCTGAATTTCACTTATCTAACCGCTGGTTCACTGTCCAGGTTTACATAAACATTTGCAACTCACAGAAAGTTTGGAACCTTGAGAAGCTGGACACCACCAAAATCCTGCGGGTATTTGAACATGAGGAAGAAGTAGAGATGGCCCACGACTATCCCAAACAGCTCCATCATACCACTGCAGGAAGACAAAGATACAATCAAAATCACAATGATACCTAATGGCTATGCATCATCTATTTCTGGAATTAATATCATCATTACCTATAAAAACTGTTTAACTCTTTCAGTCTCAAGCCTAGTTTACTTCTTTTCTTCTCCACATTCACCGGCTGTAAACTGCAATGGGAAAGTTCTGGTTGTTCATCCACTTCCGGACTTTTGCCTTGTTCCAGAGCTGGAGTTTTGAATGTATATCTATTTTAAAGATCTGGCTCATTTGTACGCAGACTGTTGGTTCCTCGCTTTAAGGCAGATGTACTTTGACTTTGGAGGAGTCTAGTTTACATTAACTGTTTTTAATTGTACAGAGATAAACTTTAAAAACAATACTTGTTCAGATTTGAAGAAGTTCAACAGAGACACAATGGGATAGAGGTAAATAGTAACAATAAAAGGTAAAGACCCTTTTCAAACCTTCAAATGTATTGGGCATATAGGGCTAGACCTATATTTTATAGATCAGTCAGCATTGGGTGGGTGATGTGATCAACATCACGCCGACCGCCTTCACTTCCCAGGACTATACCCGGTACCCACTCAAGGCTGGGTCGACCTGGGAGTGAAGGTCATTTCTGAAAATAGTCCAACTCTGTCAGGGCCTGAACTCACAACCTTCCAAACCACAGGTGAGCGCCTAGCCACTACACTATGACGGCTCCCTGATAAAGGTAGCTGAACTAATAATTCAGAAACAAAGGGTTACAATAACATCTCTGTGATATAAGGCAGCAACAACAAAATATCTTTGGAATGACCAAGAAATATATGGTGCTTTGTTTGATACTGAGAGGGTTAAAAGTTATGATTTACTGCTAGAGTTATGTGCCTCTGGGACACATGGCCAAAGTTTTCTGACCCAAAAAAAAACACACAAATGACTTAAGCCTGCAGAGAAAACAAAAGCCTGGCTATGACCCAAGTCAATGCAGATGTGTTGTATTGAATCAAAACTTGTTACAAAATGTTGAATGTTGAACTGGCATTAAAGCACTTGGGTCACTCCCATATGTGCTCTGTCACAATCTTCAGCAGCAAGCAAAGAGTTCCAATTATGACAGCACCAGTAACTGATTGAATATCTGTCTGAGCATCAGCCAGACCCCCTGGTAACTTCTCACAGCACCATTCTCCTGTGACTGTAATGATCTATCTATGCCTCTGCACTGTTCCCTCGCTCCCAATGGGCTCTTACAAAACCGAGCTTGTCATACCTCAATTCACCACCAAGTTCTGCAGAACCGGCATGAATTTGGAGGAAATATCCAGAGGATGCGAACTACCTGGGACCTCTGATGTGAAGCTTCACTTGACTCCAGGCTCCCTCTCTCCTATTTGTGTGCCTTCTTCTCGCTCCATTTTCTTGATTTCTCCTCTTAGCACTTTTTTTCTATTGCCACCTGAAGATGGTGGTATCAAGCATAGAGCACGCACTCCTTAGCTCCGGTGATGATTCTTTTTGTTATTAATTACAAAAACCATTGTTACAAAAGAAGTAAAAGACTAGTGGCGTATCAAGCACATTGAGCTACAATCAAAATAAATTTTATAGCCCAATAGGTGTTCGGAGACTGATGTGGTCAACATCACCCTGAGTGCCTTTACTTCCCATGTCCCATTTTAGGCTGTGGAGACATGGAAGCCAAGGTCATTTTTGACCCCACAAAAAATCCAGCTTGATGTGGACTTAGCCAGAGGTCTGCCAACAGCAAGCAAGCATCCAGCCGCTACTCTATCGCAGCTCCCGATCCTGACTTGGTTAAATCCTAATATATTTCACTAGATTAAATGCTAGTACTGGTCTTGCACACCCTGCTTGCTGCAGAGTTTGGAGAGGGGAAATAAAGATCTGCAGCCTAGTCCCTGTGAAGATGACACTTTAAGGGCTAGGCTGGGAGGCAAGTCTCTATACATATCCCACTCCAAAGGGTGAAAATAGATTCAAACTCATGCCCTCAAAATGATGCCATTATCTTTAAAAATTTCTTCTGTCCCACTGCTTATGCTGCAATATCAGAGAGTAGTTAGATGTAATGTTGTGTCTTCTGCTAGTTCTATAGCTTGTGTTAATGTCATACTACATTTACGTAGTGTTAATTTTACTCCATTCAACCATCTATTTCTTAGCTGGCCTCGTGTAGCCTGTTGTTCTCAGGTAGATCGCTCTAGTTCCTGGCTGATTTTCTTTAATTCTGATTAGATGACCAAATCATTTTATGTTCTATCAAATCATTGACCTAAATGATGAAGCAGATTACAATCTAGTATGCCCAAAGGTTTTACATGTTTGTCTGTTGTCTAATGTGCCATGTGCTGCCTTCCCGCTCCCTGATTGACAATCAAAACCAACACAGCAATCTGATGAATGTGATGGCCTCAGTCTATTACTGTTGTCACTGAATTTATGAGCAAGTTTTGGGGCAGAGGCATGGTCACCCATGCCAGTCTGCATAAATACAGTTTAAAAAAAAAATATAACCTCATTCCATGACTTAAAGTGCATTAAGAATCTGCTGACAGTCCAGCTTGTATAAAACTTTCCCTATGGTGGTTCCGCTGCCCCATTCTGGGGGCAAACAGATCCACTGACTCGCTAACAAGCGTGTAAAAGTCAGCTAACTATGGATGTTCCCTTTAAAGTCGGAGTACCTCTGCTTGAGAGGTGAGGAGCTTACCTTTTGTTGACAGACAAGCCAGATCTGTAAATGGATACGCACACAAAGCTCAAGTTCTGGAATATGACTAACATCCAGAAGTGGACAAACAACCAGAACTTTCCGCTGGAGTTTAGAGCCAGCGAACACAAAAAAGATGAAGTACGAAACTCTAAAATAATAATAAGCTTCACAAAATAAATACAAAAATTACAATAAAAAACCCCAATGAGATTCATATAATCTGGCTTCTAAATATACCAGCTGGAATATGAAAAAACCTGCTCACCCACTTCCAATGATGAGGTTGAAACCAAACAGCACCCAGGGTAAATACATGGCCTATGGGACAAAAGAATCAGGAAATTACATAAACACGTGTGAAAACAACAAAGGTATTTAATTAGCTTGGTTTCAAATGAAAATCTTAAAAGTTTGATAGGCATTACAATAACTATGCCATCGTCTTCCTATTGCACTCATACAGTTGCTGGACTGACAGACATTACACTGACCATGCCATCGTCTTCCTATTGCAGTCATACACTCTGCTGGACTGACAGGAATTACAATAACCATGCCATCATCTTCCTATTGCACTCATTCACTCTGCTGGACTGACAGGCATGCATCACTACACTAGACCTTCATTCTCCGATGAATGTCTACAGTAGCGGTTCTTAACCCTGTGGGTCATGACCCCTTTTGTGGTTCAAACGATCCTTTCACAAGGGTCGTCTAAGACCATAAAAAAACACATAGTGATTGAAGTTATAAAGCAGCAACAAAAATAACCGTATGGTTGGGGGTCACCACAACATGGTGAACTATATTAAAGGGTCACCACAACATGAGGAACTGTATTAAAGGGTTGCCACAACATGAGGAACTGTATTAAAGGGTTGCCACAACATGAGGAACTGTATTAAAGGGTTGCCACAACATGGTGAACTATATTAAAGGGTTGCCACGAAATGAGGAACTGTATTAAAGGGTTGCCACAACATGAGGAACTGTATTAAAGGGTTGCCACAACATGAGGAACTGTATTAAAGGGTTGCCACAACATGAGGAACTGTATTAAACGGTCGCAGCTTTAGAAATGTTGAGAGCCACTAGTCTACAGGTTTCATCCCTTCATGATAAAAAAAAAACACCAGATAAAAGTTTGCTGATTCTTTTTTGTGCATGTCAAAAGTGAGGTGGCCATTTTAAAACTGTGTTCACCTACACTGTAATGTCATGTGCTTAAATTGTGAGGGCCCTTTGGGAGCGAGGAGGCACAAACAGATCATTACAGTCTGAGAAGAATGGCGCTGTGAGGAGTTACCAGGTATCCGGTCGACGCTCAATACTCAAGGGAAAAGCGAGACAAATGTACAATCAGGCAGTTACTGGTACCATCGAAACTGGAACTCTAAGACAAAGACTACAAAGAGTTAATAAACTATTCGATGCTAATGTTGAGTGTTGAAAATGCTGAATTAAGAATCGACATCACAGCACTTAGGACACTCCCAAATGTATCCACGAGTTACATTAACCAACTCCATCCCAGTTGTTACTTTTTAACTTCTTGTGTTTGGTTTTGCTGTTACTTAACTGCTCTTGACTTCCAGATGTATTGGCTTCAGGTGAAAACCTCACCGGACAGGATGAGCGTAGTAAGCTACCTAGGACTGACAGAGTTGAGGACCTTACCTAAACAAATTAATTTTTGTTTCACAAACAATGTTCATCGGAGACCGGGTCGCCTTTTGGCTGGCCGGTAGACAACTTCATCGCCGGTCAGGACAGTATTTGGGTCTGTCTTCTCTGATCGCATCAACACTGCAGGAGACCATTTCAGGGCTTTTGGTGGCGTGCAATGCTAAGTCATTTTATAGGGCACACATAACCAGGTCACAATTATAACCAAAAGCTCCCCCTTTAAGGATGCTGGTTGAACGTGACGATTGTTTTCCAGCAAAACAAGTTAAGAACAACAATGTTAAATATGGATGAACTGACCTTGAACCTAGTTCCAAACCAGAATGAGACAATCTGGTCCTTATTGAGCTGGCACCAGATGTAAAGAACACTCAGCACCAGTGGATCCATGAGAAGCTGTTTGGGCACACATTGTTCAACAATTAGCTGGATCATTCTCAATCAATTTAATACACTTTTTTTTTTTCAAGTAACTATTTCATCATCTTGAAGTACCATGCCTCTTCCCAATCTATGATCTACAAGTACATGTCACGATTTACTGGGAAAAATACAGCAGTGCTTTCCCCTAACTATTTCCTAATTAATAAGGTCTAACGGTGTCTCGAAAACAATAAAACAAGGCTCAGTAGTGGGGAAGAGGAGAAGAGGCAGACCAAGAAAGAGCTGAATACAGAACTAGATTGACTAGACAGGCCTTAGGTATGCATCCATGCAGTCCATTGCATCTGACTGCCAAAGGTGAGGGGGAGTTGATCAGTCAGCAGCAACTGGTGATCCAGCAACATGCATTGTTACGGGATGGCAATGATGATTTACCACTGTTTAGGGCAATGTGTGAAGTGGTCAAGCCGTCTGCCTCGCATCTGAAAGTCATGGCTTCTTTTAACGGCTGCACCGTTCAGTTAATGAGTACAGTTTTTACACAGATCCCTGGGGATCATCACCGGAGCTACGGAGTTCATGCTCTAGGCAGGTGGCTAGCCGTTCTGCTAAGAGGGACTGAGCTGTATGGGATAAAACCTGGTGCTATGAAGTCTACCCTCTCGACTTTAAGGGCAGTGAAGGACAACTAAGTCTGGAGCTGGAAGATTTAAGGCAGGAAATAATGCAAATAGTACTGGGCTAATAATAAACAATATCTCTACTGTTTCCAAGAGTAGATTTTCTTCTTCTTCTTCGCATTCTTCGGCTGTAAACTCCAGCAGAAAGTTCTGGTTGTGCTTATACCTCTGACTTAAGACTTGTTCCAGAACCTTAGGGTTGCCAGCACATCTGTTTTAAAGATCTGACTTATTTGTATGCAGGCTGTTGTCTCCTTACCTCTCAGGCAGATGCACTCTGACTTCGAAGGAAGAAGTCCTCAGTTAGCTGACTCTTGCAGCAAGCTTTTTGGGGAGGCAGTGGGTCTATTCTTGTTCCCCCCCCCCCCCACAATGGGGCCCTGGGACCCACACAGGAACAAGCCTAGATGAAAGTAGAAGTGTTTGGCATTCGGCCAGCTCTCCCAGCCTGTAAAGACAATAGGCTTCAGAAGCTCTTTGAATGGAAAGCCACTGCAGCGAAATAACCAGCCAACTGGTGTGCTGGCACTGACTGCACCAATGACATTTGCTGATGAAGGCTCTTCTCTGGAAGTCAGTCAGTGGCTAGATTTGCACACTACCTGGCTTAACATGAAATACTCAGACTTCTTTCTGCAGTGTTCGCACCGTGGCTCAAACAACGATTAGAATGAAATGTCCGCACTGTGGCTAAAACCATGGATAGAACGGAATGTCCGCACCGTAGCTCAAACAATGGATAGAACAAAATGTCCGCATCGTGGCTCAAACAATGGATAGAACAGAATGGAAGAATGCTCTGCAAGCCCAATGTGAGGTACAATGGCTTAACATGATCAAACAATGGATAGAACAGAATGGAAGAATGCTCTGCAAGCCCAATGTGAGGTACAATGGCTTAACATGATAATGATACTAAATAATATCTCAATTTCCTTGTGTAGGTTCCAGGGCACAATTGTGGGTAGAAAATAAAAGTAACAGACCTTTTGCTACCAACAGTCTGTGTACAAATAAGGCAGATCTATAAAACAGATCTTCACACAAAAGGCAAGTTTTGGAAGAAGACTAAAGTCCAGAAGTTAATGAACAACAACTTTCTGCCAAAATTTACAGCCGGGGAAAGTGAAGTAGAATATCTCAACCAAAACTGTCAAATCATGTAGTGCCTGCTTGGCCTCCACTCAATCAAGGACCCCCCCCCCCCCCCCCCCTTCCTCCCACTTTTCAACATCACCCCTTCCCATATAAAAACCTTCATCAAATCAAACAATGAAATTTTTCGTTATTTGAAGCACCACCCGGGCTTTTGCCAGGGGCCCTGAATATAGTTGGGCCACAATTGTGACCATAACGGCCGAAAGGGGTTTCTGGGACCTCACCATGGGTGATCCTCATCTGCATGGTGGCACTTTGTGTCACCGGATGTTTATCACTTTTGTGATGTCCTAGTAGGGTACAACAAGCAAGCAAACAAAGCATTCATAAATAGATACTTACAGGCAGATCGGAGACAAACCCGATTATCTGATCATTAATTTAAGGAATTTATAAGGACACCAAAATGGTATCTGCACACACAAAACTTACACTGACCAACAGGGAGCCGATCACCCATTTCCTCCGTTTCAACAGGACATTTACCAAAATTTTCTAATTTTAGTTTTGATTTCTAATTCTTATAATTTCCCTCCAATCCAGCTATTTATGTGATTCTTTTCCTTCTGCCTTCATCCCTGAAAGGGTGGTCGGTGCACTGAGTTGTGTTTTATAGATAGGCTGCAAGGTCTGCACTACCCAACACACCCACTTTCAGCACATCAGTCAGCTCTGACAACATGCTTGTTGGGGGAAGTGGGTCTCTTCTGCTGCCCTATGAAATATTGGACCACGGAACCCACAAGGTAGAATGTCATGTGCTAATAAACTTATTCTTATGCAGATAATGTGGTGGCTTCCTGGTGAATTCTTTATTATCAGCTGCAAAACGTAGTCTCTTCTGCTTCTTCTTCTTCACGTTTACCATCTGTAAACTCTGGTGAAAAGTTCTGGATGTTCGTCCACCTTCAGACTTTAGTCTTGTTCCAGAATCTGTGTGTTGTTGAACATCCATTTCACAGATTCTGGCTTAATTGTGTGCAGACTCTTAGCTCCTTGCCTCTCAGGCAGACATACTCTAGACTTCGAAGGATGCCCCAAGTTAGTCGACTCCTTCAACATGCTTGTTTGGGGAGGCAGTGGGTCTATTCTTGCCTTTCCCACAATAAGGCCCTTGGACACACATGCTGATGAAACCTGGTTGGACTGGACACATTAAAATCTCATCCGTTTACAAAGACATTTCTATATTTATTTGTTTTCTTTCATGTGATATTAACATTAAAGAAGGTGACCAACCACATATCTTTGATGCAAGTCACTCACAATTTTTTTTTTTTACATTCATACAAGAACAAAGCAAGTCTCAGTGCTCACAACAATAACATAACAAGTATTTCCAACTAAGCAGCCGTCAAGGATACCACAAGACAGATCCAGTTAAACAGCAGCATGAAAGCGTAATCAGCTGGTGATCCTGCGAAGGCATCTGAAACCAGAAATGCAAACCAAAATTGAAGACATGATTAAATGCGGCCTCCCCCCAAAAATATGTTCCTAAAAAGTAATCAAACAGACTTCTAAGCTTCTGCTGGTTGTAAACTTCAGGCGGAAGTTCTGGCAGTAAGTCTGGACTTTTGTCGTGTTTCAGAACTTGACATTTGCATGCACATCCATTTTATAGATCTGTTATTTGTATGCAGACTGTTGGATCCTTGCCATTCATACAGATGCATTCCAACTTTGAAGGAAAATAATACTAAAAATAAATCGGATTTTTAAAATGTTAATGGGAATGTTAATAAAATGTAAAAAATAATAAAACAAAGTTATTTATAGAATAAAAAATATTAATGCAATAATCAATATAAGGCTATCTTCCGAATAACGGTCTCAAATTATCGAGACCGAAAATATACCCTAAAAGGGCCTCATGTGACTGAGGCTTTATTAGGGTATATTTTCGGCCTCTATAATTTAGGACCGTTATTCGAAAGATAGCCCAATATAATATTCCTGCAATGAAATGCAACAAACTGCAGGAGCATTCACATCTTTAACTTCCCTGTGTCGGTCTGGGGGTCCGACTTTTGGGAACATGAATAGACCGACTGCCTTTCCAACAGGCATGCTCTAGGAGTCGACTCTTTGGGGGTTTCCTTCCAAGCCGTGCATCTGCCGAGGGTCAAGGAACAACCAACTGCACACAAATAAGCCAGTAAAATGGATGTACATCCAAAACTAAGGCCCTGGCACAAAGCCCAAGTTCAAATGGACGAACAACCAGAACTTTCCTCTAGACCTCAAAGCCAGAGAACAAAGAAGAAGAGGAAGAAGATAACTTTAACATTAAGTAAGAGAATATAACAATCAGGAATGTAACAAATGTTTCAACACTGGTTGCAAAATATTTTAGCAATTATCAGTTACAACTGACAGTTAGATGTGTTATTTACTCTCTAAATAACACAAGGTTCTTATACTGTTAAGCAGTACGCATATATTTTTTGGCCCTGATACTTCTACATTAGTCTGTTGCCTGTCTGCCATGATATAGTAATACTAGTCTGTTATCACTGGCAAATAAACAGCTTCCTGTCTCGGAAGCAGAAATATTTTGGTCATTTCAAGTGCCATGACGGACTGGAAAAAAATTATAGCACAAGGCATGGTACCGGGAAGGAGGGGCAGGGGCAGACCAACACGAAGATGGGTACAGGATAAAAGTGACTCCTTGAGTATGAAAGAACATGAGGCGGAAGAGCTGGCGAGAGACCGAGTTTCTTTCTGTCAGACTGTGATAAGAGCGACGTTCTGCAAAGGACCTGCTACATGATGATGATGATGAGTCTGTTACCTGTCTGCTATGATACAGTTACAATAGTCTGTTACCTGTCTGTCATGATACAGTAACATTAGTCTGTTACCTGTCTGCCATGATACAGTTACAATAGTCTGTTACCTGTCTGCCATGATACAGTTACATTGTTACCTGTCTGCCATGATACAGCTACATTAGTCTGTTACCTGTCTGCCATGATACAGTTACAATAGTCTGTTACCTGTCTGCCATGATATAGTTACATTAGTCTGTTACTTGTCTGTCATGATACAGTTACATTAGTCTGTTACTTGTCTGTCGTGATAAAGTTACATTAGTCTGTTACATGTCTGCTATGATGCAGTTATACTAGTCTGTTACCTGTCTGCCATGATACAGTTACAATAGTCTGTTACTTGTCTGTCATGATACAGTTACATTAGTCTGTTACTTGTCTGTCATGATAAAGTTACATTAGTCTGTTACCTGTCTGCCTTGATAAAGTTACATTAGTCTGTTACCTGTCTGTCATGATAAAGTTATATGTCTGCCATGATATAGTTACACTTGTTCGTTACAATATTGGTGTTAAATTAGTCTGTTATAATACTGTTTCACCAGTTTATTAAAATATTGTTGTTACACCAATGTGTTACAAAACTGTTACAACAATCTGTTACCTGTTTCCAGCCGCGTTGAATATGAGTATAAAAAGTACAGGTTCATCAAGAAGTGGAAGCCTTTGGGCCCAGAAATAGGGTAGTATAATGCTGCTGTTATTGGACGCCATAACTGTTGTGAGATGAACAAAGAAATAAGAAGTACGATCAAATGTTTCACACACATAAATATGGTTTCGTCTTCTGTGTTCACCCTTAAAAGGGCAGTTGTGGTTTACAGCTCAGCAGCAACATCTGTATCTTCCAACTAAACAAGTCTGATTTCAGCAAAGCCATAATTAGTCACATATTGCTTGTTGGGGAAGAAGTTGACCCCACCCCCCCCCCCACCCCTTTTTTTTTTCCAAAATGTGGCCATGGAACTCATATGGGGAAACTCATATTCATGATATCTTTTTCTTCTTCTTCTTCTTCTTTTTCACATTCACCAGCTGTAAACTCTGACGGAAAGTTCTGGTTGTTCATCCACTTTTGGACTGCAGTCCTGTTAAAAAACCTGAGTGTTGCGAGTGCATCCATTTTACAGATCTGACTGATTTGCATGCAGACTGCTGGTTCCTTGCCTCTCAGGCAGATGCACTCCGACTTTGAAAGAAGCTCCCAATTAGTCGACTCTTACGGCATGCTTTTGGGTAGGCAGTGGGTCTATTCTTGTTTTCCCTATAATAGGGCCCCAGAACCCACACTGGGATATATTCATGGTATGAATATCAGTACCTTTACCATAAGATAAGCCCATCTCTCTAGCGTAGTTGGCTAAACCGGATTGCGCGGTGAGCGGGTGATGAACTCCTCGTGGTCCGGGTTCACTCCCGGGGGTGGGCAGAAAAGCCACATTTCTCCCAGATTTACGGTATTTAAAATGGAATCAAGGCCGAAAGGTTGCGATATCCATAATACCGAGTCTAAGGGTTAACAACTCATGGCTTCTGGATACTAAAACAAAAACCATAAGATAAATTATTTAATTTTTTTTACTTGTAGAGATCCACATAGCTGCATGAGCCAGGAAAAGGGAAAAGATACAACCTCTCAGCTATCTGTCCCTTTTCTCTCGTCTTGTACACATTTTCTTCTTCTTCTCACTGCTCATCAGCTGTAAACTCAAGCAGAACATTGTGGTTGTTCGTCCACTTCTGGACTATGGTCTTGTTCTAGAAGTTTTGCATGCACATCCATTTTACAGATCTGGCATATTTGTATGCAGACTGTTAGTTTCTCGCCTCTCTTTATTACAGCTGAATAATTAAAAATACAGATCTGAACATGACCACATCGATAGCACAGATAAGCTAGGGAAGAAATGTGCAGACCAAAATTTGAACACACATTAGAACAACATACATTCAGTACATGCTTTCGCTGATGGGTTTTAATGACTATATTCTTCTTCTTCAGCATTCCGTACCCTTGAGGTTCATTGCTGCAGATATCACCCGCCGGCTATCCTCCGAATAACGGCCACATATTATGGCTGCCAAAAACACACCCTGAGAG
The DNA here is from genome assembly GCA_905116865.2 of Candidula unifasciata. NCBI lineage: Eukaryota > Metazoa > Mollusca > Gastropoda > Stylommatophora > Geomitridae > Candidula > Candidula unifasciata. The sequence goes on from CAJHNH020000136.1 coordinate 259,766, forward strand.
AGCCTCATCAGGTCATGTGTTGTAAACATTCCTAAAACTTGAACTCGAAAATAATAAGGAACGAAAATAAAAGGAAAATCAAATCGACTACTTACAGATAATTTTACGCCTTCATATGTGGAAATTGTGGCACAGAAGTTGCAAATAGTGCCCAAAAATCTGCTTTTTGTGGCAGTGATGCCATTGAAACTTGGCTAAATATGATTGGAACAAGGCGCAGCTAGTGCCGGATTGGTCCGCACGCTGCAGCGAGTATTACATCAACGACAGCGCCACAAGTATCTATCGGAACAGTCCTGTTGCAGAATTAACGACATAGGTCGTTGGCAGGAAGAACATACCTGCGCGTTCCATATTAGCCTGTGTGTAGCTAGCTACTGCAACCACTGCAGGTTATCCGTCATTAAAACATACAAGTCGACAGGTCTCACATCTACACCTGACAGTTCCTGAACGGAAAGAACAGTTTCGCTAAGCTGCATACGAAGCCATGGTCTGCCTGCCATCCTCCAAAGAATAATGGTCGCAAATTATGGCAGAAAAAAACATAGCATAACGGGGGTCACTCACATGTAACTTGCCAACATCCTCTGACGAACATACCGCCACCGCCTAGAGTGTCCACCGCGCCGCGGATGGAGCTAAACTAGATGGCTGGGACCCCTGAGCAAATAAAATGAGGAAGCTGAACGAGATGTGGTAACTGCTGCTCGTGGGTCCTTGCCATCTTAGTTTAGCTCCATACGCGCCGCTCGTAGCGGCATGGGAAAGACTCGGCGGCGACTTAAAGTCAGCGGTTTGTTCCATTTCTTGAATTTGTCAACAGACACTAATCCTAGTTTTGCCGTGATCTGTTCATCAGAGGAGTCCGCAATTTAAATATGACTGAGGTTCTGTCAGGGTGTGTTTTTGGCCGCTATTCGGAGGACTGCTCATCCGCCTCCATTTATCTCTCTAGTTGACCTTCTCTATCCAGTTGGTGACACCAAATGTTTGCAGGTCTGTCTTGACATTATCTCTCCATCGTCTTCTTGGTCTGCCATGTGGTCTACGACCATTCATCTCTCTTGTGTATACAGTTTCAACTTCTCTGTCATCTGACCATTTCAGTCTATTAACTCTCATGAAGCCAGTGATCAATGGTTATTTAAATGAATTCTGAATTTTGTTGTTGCTTCTCACTCTCCATTCCCCACTGTTAGCATCTTTGTTAGGTCCAAAAATTCATCATAAGACTGTTTTTAAAAAGCTGTAATAAGGCTTTATCTCTTTTAGTTCTGCTCTATTGTTGCTAATAATTGTTTGTGACCTATATATAGCTTTCCTATCAGGTTTAGTCACTGTTCATATGTCATTATTTTGTAATTATCCAGGTGTAGTTGTGAACGATTTTCCCCCATCCTTGTGTATATTTGTGAAGTTGACATTAAAATATTTAGTTTGTTTTTAATTTGACTCCACTTTTTGTCATATCAGATATCATATTTTATAATTTATCTAGACATATATAAATTTAAGATTTTGTTGTATAGTAAAAGTGTGTTCTGATCACTGTAACCAATCACTGTAGTGACCTTACTGAGGCGTCTCCCAAGTTCTGTTTGGCTTCTGCTACGATTCCTATTCTATATTCAACGTCATAGCCATAAAAAATTGTTATAATTGTTTTTATAATTATATCATATAGATAATAAATTATGTTTATTTAAATGATATCACTTGAAATCTATAGAAGAACTACTTAAAATACTTGGAAAATTACCTGAAATTTGTAGAAAAAGTGATTAAAATCAAGGATGAACCACTGGGGGTGAAGTATTCCCAAACGCCCGATCAGCGGCACTACGATAGAGCCTGTAAACCAGTACTTGGTGATCTGGGGTATGCTTCGGTACCAGTCGCCGATATCGTTAGATGCCATACTGTTTGATCGTTCATGCAACCGTTTGTGAGGAAGATACCGCGAATATTTCCGCAGGTAGCAAAACTAAACTGACGTGGCCTTCTGCTAGGCGATGTTTCTAGTCAATAGCAACAGGAAAGAGAAATCTTCACTGCGTGAAGTTTGACATGGTGGAACATGATAGGGCGACTTTGAAATACACTTGCCACTTAATGGGGAAGCCGTGTCGTGGCTTATGCAATGTCTCTTGGCTGGAAACATTGAATAGTTGTAAATAACATATTTCACATGGGTGACGTTCTGTCTGAAGCAAGAATTTTTTTCCCTTGAGGGTCAACACACCAGCTGCTACAACTTTCTTTTCTTTCTTCTTGTTGGTGTTGGTGTTTGTCCCCTCCCAAATTTATAAACTGCATAAAACCCATTCAACCATACAGTTATACAGCAAGGATATGTTCGGTCACCATACAGCTGTTACGAAGAAACCTGTAGTCCAGTATGATGGGATTTTGTATATGCTCATTTTACCAATCATGTTAACATTGGCTTTCTACCAGGTTCTATGGTCACTTCCAATTGCATATTTCTTTCCAAGCTGGTCATCTATTATTAGCTCTTCTGCATTGTTCACATGCTTCCAAAAGTCCTTTACAGATACCTTGTATACATCAGTTCACCACCTAGTTGTGCCAAACCAATCTGTCTGCTTATTCATTTCCCAGTACCTCCGCATGCTATAAAGGAAAGATCCAAGGTACGCTCACTTTTCTCGACCTCTGAAAGGTAAAATATCACTCTGTACTCAACATGCGTGACCTTATCTTTTAATGTTTTGAGTCTGCTATAATCATGACATGGGTGTCCAGCTGATTCTAAAACCAGCGAAAAGCTGCAGCGATCGCCTTCCCCTCTGATTCCATTCTCAAACTATTTGCTGTATTATAAAATCATTGATTTTGTCATGAATGCCCAGCCACTTCTTCGTCCTTAAGCTTGTAGGTTCCGTGGTCCTATTATGGTGGAAAACAAGAATATATTCGCTGCCTACCCAAAAGCATGCCGTAAGAGTCGACTAATTAGGAGCTTCCTTCGAAGTCGTAGTGCATCTGCCTGAGAGGCAAGGAACAAAGAGTACATATAAATGAGTCGTATCTGTAAAACAGATGGTCACACAACAGGTTCTGGAACAGAAGTCCAGAAGTGGACGAACAACCAGACTCAGCGCTGAGTTTACAGCTGGTGGTCACTCAGAAGAAGAAAAAGAAGAAGAAGAAGAAGAAGAAGAAGAAGAAAAAGAAGAAGAAGAAAGAGAAGGAAGAAGAAGAACTGGCAGAAGTAGCTTTAATGAAGCTTAAAAAAACTAAGAATAGCCCCCCCCCCCCCCCCTCGTTTCCTATAAGCATGCCATAGGAGGTGACTTATTAGGGGTGTTTCCTTCAGAGCCGAAACGCATCTGCCCGAGAGGTAGGGAACCAGCAGTCTGCATACAAATAAGCCAGATCAGTAACACTGGTGTGCATATAAAACTTTTATTCTGTATCAAGACCAAAGTCAAGGATTGGACTAACTACTAGAAATTTCTGCCAGCAATGGAGCAACCGCGAAGAAGAGGAAGAGTGGCTACAAGTAAAGGCGGAATTAGCTGCGGTAGAACCAACATAAGGTTTAGCTGCTGACTGTACATAACATAACATAACCCTTGTATTGATGGAAGCACTAGTACATAAAACCCGCCATCTTTCTCAGTCTTCCGCTTGATGAATAAGTGTATGGTAACTTAGCCCTGCCCATTTCCCGATGTTGTCATTCCATGTGCTTCTTTGTCCTCCTCTTTTTCGACTATCCCCTAATGGTCCTTGTAGTTCAGTCTTTGCAATCGAATTATGTCTCCCCACGTGACCAAACCAAGCTAGCTTGCGACGTTTCCTCACTGCCAAGAGAGGCTCTAGATGCCCCACAAATGTGTATATGTTGTCCCTGACATATTTATTAGTTTTGTATTCTAAATAACTAATTCATAAACTGCTCCTGTAGCATTTACATTCGAAAGCCCGAGTCCTTTCCATTTCTACAGTGAGAGTCCAACTCTCACATCCGTATAAGAAAATAGAAAATGCCAGTGATTTGTAAATTCTGACCTTGACTGCGATGGGGATTTTGCTCTTCCACATCGTATTCAGCTGCAACACCGCGGCTGTTGCCATTTCAAGTCTTGTTTTAATCTATTTGGTTCAGCTGCCATCCATCGTTGCATATGTGGGAGCCAAAATACTTAAAGGTTTCAACTTCTTCTAGTTTTTTCCCCTTTTTTTCTGTATGTTGGTAGGTATTTGGTTGTTGCGACTATTTACCAGAATCTTGCTTTCCTCGGGATTAATTTCCATGCCATATTTACGACAGACTGTCTAATTTTGTAGTAAGTTCTTTCGAGTTCTAATATTAAAAATGTTGTATGTGCTACTACTATTTTTCCTGAATCCCGCCGGCACTTCGGCTAGTATTTCTTCAGATTTTGATTTCAATCTGTTAGACATTGTAGAGCAGTCCGACTGTGCCACGTACACAAAACCAGTGTACGGAATCCCGGCAACTCGCACCAGAGCCACCTGGCTGCAGCAGAAGTGTGCGTTTGAAAGGATACGACAGGACATTTTTTTAGCCTCAACATAATTTTCTGCATTCCCTTAATGGTACGTTCACAGCTGTGTTCCAATAATATTTGTGTAATTTTGTAAACATTCATGATAGGCTGCTGATATATTACTTTTTCGTGTATATTCGAAAATGTAGCCGACAAGACAGACAATTTTGTCCTGCCAGCACGTCGGTAGCGTGTTCTGTTCATCTCCAGACACACTGTGAACTGTCACACACTACCCTGCCTACTGAAATGACAGTCGAGTTTTTTCAAAGCCAAAAACTGTAATGTGTGAGTTTTAGACAGCTTTAAGTATGAAACACCCTACTGTAAGCTTTTAGTTATGCTGCTGTATGTATGAATTGTTGTTCAAATCATGCATCTCGCATACAGTTCATAAGTTCATACACTGACATAACTAACCCCCCCCCCCCCCCCCCTTTTTTTTTTCGTGTGGGTTGTGGGGAAAACAAGATAGACCCATTGCCTCCCCAAAAGCATGTCGAAAGAAAGAGTCGACTAATTGGGGAGCTTCCTTTGAAGTCGGAGTGCATCTGCCAGAGAGGCAAGGAAAAACAGTCTGTATTCAAGATAATGAGATTTGTAAAACTGATGCACATGCAACACTCAGGTTCTGGAGCAGGACTGCAGTTCAGTAATGGGCGAGCAACCAGAACTTTCCACCAGTTTAATTACAGCTGGTGAACGCGAAGAAGAAGAAGATACACATAACTGGTGATTATTAATTACTATTACTATTCCTAAATGCCCGATTTTATTGCATTTAATTTAAATTTATGATTTATTTGTCATTTTAGATAATAAAAAATTTCTGTGACTTCACTTTGAATCGTATGTCTATGTGAGTATGTCATACGATATAAATTGCAATGATGAATCTACTAAAACTGCAGTGTCCCCTGGTGTCTACTGTCGCACTCACTTATTCATTCAGTGTGTGAGTACTGTTACCTTGAGACTGTCTGCTCCTGTCCCCAAATCAGGAATTGTGGACTTAAAAGTGACCAGATACCATCATTTTGTGTGTGTTATGATATATCTCGGTCAAGTCCTCTTAACCTAAATCAGTACTGATCCCTAAAGATTTTCTGTTTTAGGCACACTATCACTAAGTTCAGACCCCTAGTCTCAAATTGATTGTTAGTAACTTAGTTCAGCTTTTATATGTACCTCCTAACTTCACTGAAGTTAGTTGTGTATCCTTTGCAGACATTGCAGAACCAACCCCAGCATTTATTTTAGCTGTTGCAGTTTTTCTTGGCAAATTTTATGTTCAGTAATTTGCCATTGCTTTCTGAAAGGTCAGCTGTCAGCACCACTGTCGAAACCAACGCAAGACAAATTGTCTGCAGCTGGGATCGAACTTGGCATTACAAAGCGTGTTTGCAAAGCTTAAACCATAGACACTGACAACTTCACTCAAGCTGATTCATTTCAATTTATTCATAGTGGTTCAGCCTTAAGTGAAGTAATTCTGTCTCACCTGTGCTCAAGCCAGTGCCATTCTGAAATGTTATTCTGCAAATAACTAATTCCTCCTCTGAACCAGCTAGTTCTACCTGTATGTCTATTGCCGCTCAACTCCAGATGGTTCTATATCTTGATTCCACTCCAGCTTGTTTTCAGTTTTGTCTGCCCTGAATCTTAGCTTCACCCCAGCTGATTCTACTCACAGTTCCGCCCCACTCCCAGATGATCTTTGCACTGTAATTAAAACAAAACTATAACCCTCACATCTCTGAACCTTTCCTACTCCTATATACAGCCAAATTATCTTCTTAGCGTTCACCTCTATAAACTAGCGGACAGTTCTGGTTGTTCATCCAATCCTAGGTTTTGATCTTGATCCAGAACTTGAGTTTAGTATGCACATTCGCTTTAGAGACTTGGAATATCTGTGTAATGACTGTTGGCTCCTTGCCCCTCAGGCAGATGTACTCCAACTTTGAAGAAAACACCCCTGAATAATCACTTCTCCTATGACATAAGGGGGCGGTGGATCTGTTCTTTGTTCTTCATTAAAAGACTAATGTGGGGGGTGGGGGGGGGAGGGTGAGTAGAGGATTGGGGATATTCAACACTGAAGTGAAAACAGAGGCGGACTTTTAATTAAGTTGCCGTTAGTACTCTTAGCATGTCAACTCTTCGGTGTCTACTGAAGAGTGGGATGGAGCACATATATTGGAATATCCCAGGTACAGTGATGTCAGTTCTTAATTTACCCATAAAACCAGGTGCATATGCACACTACAAACCTCGCCCTATATGAACAAGATGATCAAAGCCAGATCCTGTGCCATGCATGTTGAATATGTGTGCAGCCTTTCATTATGTAAATTAGTTAGTGACTAGAACTAGTGTTTCACATTCTAGAAATATATTTAAAAAAAAAATAATTTAACATATCCTAAAGGAATGACTCTAGACAATAAACATAGACCCGGAAAATATTTTTACATCAAGAAATAAATGTGAAGACTTAGCGACAGCTGCACATGTAATAGGAAATAAAAAGAAAATGACATACTGTGGTTTTAAAAAAAAAAGAGAAAAAAAATTAACACTACTCTTTAGTTTGCATGATAGTCCTTAAATTTGAATTTTGTTCTTACTTTTGCAGCCCCAGAATCAAATGCGGCGCCCACCACATCGTCCAATGGGTCCACCCGGCCTGCGACCACCACCGCCAGGAATGGGGCACCTCCGCCCACCCCCTCCCCTAGGTATGCCACCACATTTAGGCCCCAGAGGACCCCCACTAGGTATGCCACCCATACCTGTAATGGGACCTCTACCGCCACCACCAGGCCCAATGGTCAGCAGCTGTACAAACTCCACGGATCCAGAGTCGATGGACTCTCGGTTGTTTGTTGGAAACCTCAACACTGTGGTCCTGTCTAAAGAAGACGTTGAAGGCATTTTTATCCGCTATGGTTACATTTTAGGCATTTCTATGCATAAGGGCTATGCCTTTGTGCAGTTCAGCCACCCTGATGAAGCCAGAAGGGCAGGGGTCAGTGAGGATGGACAGATGTATGCTGGACAAGCAATTGGTATGTAATTCTCTATTGTCATTTCAGTTTTATTTCTCCTCAGTAAACCATGTCTTCACTGGTAACAAAGATCAATGCAAGATACATATTCTGTTATTTTGGCAAATTATTTTTTGTGATTTTATAATTTTTTTCTAGGTGCACCAGGTGATGTAATACTATCTATTGGAAAATCCAGTATGTTTATGAAAACATAATGTGATAAAGCAGTCATGTAAAATAGTTCAACATACAAATTTTGTATCACCATATTGACTTATTTTTCTTCAGAGGATGTTTACCTTCCCAAAAGGATATTTTGTATTGATTTTAGATCAGTGGTTTCAAAGTGGTTGGTGCTGTCTACTGGGGGTAAAATGCGCAGCTGGCTTTGAGGCTAAGCATTTTTTTTAGATTTACCAGCAAGATGTGTATGTATGTCACAAGCGACAGTCAGTTCCTGGGGATGTTGCAGCAGATGCCGTCTTTTTTCCTTTTTCATTCACCCTTAAAAGAGTGGTTAGCACAATATTTTGGGGTTTAGTTAGGCTGTTCCCTGTGTAAATAAGAATAAAGCCACTGCCAACCCAAAAGAACTTGTTGTAGGAGTGGACCAATTGGGAGCTTCCTTCAAAGTCGGAGTGCATCTGCCTGAGTCGCGAGGAACAACCAGCTGCACACAAATAACCCAGTAAAACGTATGTACCCGCAAAAGTCAGGCCCTGACACAAAGCCAAAGTCCAAATAGATGAATAACCAGGACTTTTCCATTGGAGCTCACAGCTGGTGAACCAAGAAGTTAGGCTGTAATATCTGCACTGTTTGGCCAAACTTATAATTAAGTGCCTTTTACAACATGTTATGGGAACAGAGGGTGTTCTTTAAAAAAAACACACACCAAAATAGGGCCTTAAAATCCACACAGGTGGCAGTAGATGCCAAATATAGGACATAATCACTCTGAAATATCATGGGTATATACTTTTGGAGTGATTAGATGCACGTTGAAAGTGACTGCCGAATTTTGTGAAATGTCTGATCAAAAGAGAACACATTTGTTGGTCACTGGAATTCATTCTGACCAAGCCGGTCACACCTTGCTTTAAACTGATAGAATTCAGTCTGTAACCTGTGAGGCAAGGGGTTGGCAGCACCAGCAGTTTGAGAATCTCTGTTGTAGATCTCAGGAGGGGTTGGCAGCACCAGCAGTTTGGGAATCTCTGTTGTAGATCACTAGAGAGGTGGCCAGCAAAGGGGTTGGTTTGTATTTTTTCTACTCAGCCTGAAGCCATTTTTGGGAATCACTTTAACATATTGCATCTTTTGACCTAAATGGGAGAAGGGAATAATGGTGTCGGTTACTTGTCTCATAAAACATTGCTTTTAAAAATATCATTTTAATTTTTTGATTAAACTGACATTTAATAGTTTCTTTTTCAAAAGACAAGGTCATTTTATGCAAATATGTAATGTGTTTTAATGTGTGATATTTGAAAAATGTATTCCATCTAATTGATTTTTCTGTTTTAATTACAGATAAGTGTGACTGATTGTAGCTTCGAGTTGCAGATTGTTATGCTTATTTGTGAAGTCTACTTATTAAATTTTAGTCTCTGGTTAATTTTGTTTACACTTAACCAACAAATTCTGTGTAAATTTATATACATTTTTTATTTTTTTCTCAATTTCTGGTGCTTACATTTAATGTTGCATTGAAACATGTTTTCTAGTATAGTTATGTATTGTTTCAGTAAACAGTTTTCCTTCCGTCCTTTCTCTGATGGTGGTATTTGTTAGCTCTAGAATTTCAGCTACAGTGCAGACACTGGGATATGCACATACATGCACCTGCTGAAAGCACACACATGTGCACACAGTTGTTATATTTCTGTTAGTTTTTGAAACTTCACATGTTAGTTGTTTTTTAAAGCTTCACATTTATATCCACAAGAGTTTCATTCTAGAGACAGTATTGCAGATATTGGTGATTTTTTTTTAAGTGAACGAAAGAAGAATATCCACAAGATGGACATTGTGCATTAGGCAGACAAACTGGCAGTCTTTAAATGTTGTGGAAAATGATAATGTGTGTAATGTGACAATATTTTCATCTTACTATGTCATTTTACCCATCTTGAAAATAGTGTAGTTTTTCTTTTTACACTGCCATATTATTATATTTCCCGTGTGGGTCCCGGGGCCCATTATGGGGAAAACAAGAATAGACCCACTGCCTCCCCAGCAAGCATGTCATAATAGTCGACTAATTGGGGGCTTCCTTTCAAGTCAGAGCATCAGCCTGAGAGGCAAGGAACCAGTAGTCTGCATACAAATAAGCCAGATCTGAAAAAACGATGCACATGCAAAACTCAGGTCCTGGAACAAAGCCAAAGTCCATTAATGGATTAACAGCCAGGTCTTTCTGACGGGGTTTACAGCCAGTGAACGCAAACAAATAACATTAAAATAGGCTACATATATATCTTAAGACTTGAAATCACCTACATTAGTACAGCTGTCTCAAGTAATCTTATTGATCTTCTTTCTTCATGTTTGTACTGCCAATTACTGCCCTCATTTACCAATTTTGCAGTTGGGGAAGGGGTAGGGTTTGAGCCTTAGGGTTTAGTTTAGTCGACCAATCATCATCATGTGCTCCATTATACTTCTAACCCAGCTAAAAGTGTCTCAACACAGTGCACAAACTCTGTTGCACCAACGGGGATCCTGAAACACTGTTGGTAGATTTTTAACTACAAATTTTGCCCGTGCAGCGCCGTTAGGCTATTTTTGTTAATTTCCAAATGCCAAGGGATTTTTTTTACGTGCCCAACAATGCACACAGGCATCTAATCTTATTATCCATAGACCAGGGAAAATTACTAGAAGTCCACGTAAAAAAATCCCACCCTTCACCGGGGTTTGAACCCGGGACCTCCAGCACTTGAGATGGATGCCATACCTCAGGACCACACAGCCCTCTCAAAGGATTCAGTGATGTCGCTAGTACTTTCACCGCAGACTGCAGATTAGGATTTTATTTTTGCCCCGACAAGATAAATCCATGACCATATAGAGGATCGAAAGTGGGTCTTCCGCAGAAGATCCCAGCGCTATTAACCGTTCGGCCAGTCACTCCTCTCATTTTTGTACGCTATTCTAAAATAAATATTACATATCCATTCGACTAGTGCAAGCTGTTTAATTTGTGTTTCAGTATAATAGACACATGTGTTTTTAAAATAAAGTTCTATGTGCTTAGGTTTTCAAAACGTTTCTGGTACAGACAAAACTTTCGATAAAATATAAATATTTATATCCTGAGGTCACAACTGTATGCCATAGCAGAAACCAGTTGCTTTTGGGGTTGTTTGTTTCAAAGATATTGTAAAACTCCTTTTTGTTGTTTATTAACACCCACTCATACACTAAAAGTTCCATATTAACACAAACTCATACGCAGTCTTCTCATTAGAGAGTATATCTCAGAGAGACTGGGGGGATTTAAAAAAATTCACAAGTATTGAGGGCCAGTCAGTGTCTGAAATAAGAAATTAATCAAGGAAACAACAAGCAACAGAAGTAAAATGAGAAAGTCTAATGCATGCATCACTTTTACATATCGCTATTGCCTGGTGTGTTGTTGGATGAACTGTCTGTGTATACTTGTCTATATCAAAGGTTTTCATTTGTAATGGTGGCTGAAATGGCCAGTGATTACCTTTGACAGGGAGTAGGCGGTGATCAGGTTCATTTTAAATATCTCCTAGAATTAGCGTAGCATGCTTAATTTGAGCAGGCCACAATATAGTTCCATAATTATCTCACATGAACAAAGTAGAAAAGGGTTACAGATTTTTCTTTGATGCTTCTTGTATGTGTTTTGTAATAGTTTAATAATACTTTTATGTGCTTTGTCATGGTTTAATGATACTTTTACGGTTTTAGTTTGGGTTTGAAACCAGGTGATGGAATCATATGGACACCAGGTCTACAGTAGTAGCTGATTAATTGTATAATTGAAAACTCATGCGTTCTCTGACATTGCAAAATAATTGTAAGGAAGTGACTGTTAAGTGAAAAAAAAAGTAATTGTGTAGTTTCTCTCTAAAAATTTTCTTGTTAATTCATTTCCACCAGGTTTTCCTTATATGCTGTCCATAAACTACATAAACTTTAGTGTGGATTTTTTTGGGTTGTTTCTGCTAAGTTTGATCACTTTTCAAATGTAGCATTTTCAGGATTATTTCATTTTGATTTAAATCTTTTAAAAAACCAAAATAATATTGTGGAAAATTGTGTCGTCAGAGAATAATAATAATATATATATATATAATATATATATATATATATATATATATATATATATATATATATATATATATATATATTTTTTTTTTTTATTTTCCAATTTTTTTAAAAATGTTTCAACAGAATGTCAGCTTAAAAAGTAGATGCTTATCTGCTGGCCCAAACAAAGATCTTTGGTTTAAATATGTAATTAGGAGGATTTACAACAACATTGATGTTGAATCTCCCCCAGGTTGACCCAGCCTAAAATGCATACCAGGTAATGTCCTGGGAAGTAAAGGCGGCTGTGTGATGTTGAGCACAGCGCCAATCTATTGTTCATTGGTCTATAAACAATATAAGCTTGACACCATATGCTGAAAACACCAATAGCATGAGGTCCTTTTTTTTTATTGTTTTATTTAAATAAAAAGAAAGCCAAAGATGCAATGAGGCCATCATGTTCCTGACATTGATGCTGTGTGTCAACTCTTGGCTGTTCATATCCACGATAGTTGTAGACTATCTCTGTAGTATGTATGGTTATAGATGAACCACTAGTGGCACCAGCAGCACTCCCTCACACCACCAGCTCCTGTCTGTAAGATGTTGACTTCTTTTGTTTCTAGAAAATTATGGATTTTTATAAGCTTTTATTGAGCTCAATCATGTTGTTTGTCTTGTCAGAATTTTGCCTTTACATTTTAAATTATTTGCTAAGCTGTCAAACTCACATTCTGCACAAACTCTTTGTGGATGACAAAGCAGTGTAATATTCATTTAAAAAGAATTTAGCTCTTTAGCCCCATAGGACAGTTAAATTAGTTGTAGATCAGCAAGCACTCTTTGGTACTCAGAGAGTTAAGCAGGTAAGGTCATTTTGGTGAGAAAGATGTGAGATTGAAATAGAAAAAAAAATATTCTCGAGGGAAGGATTCTAAGTATTAAAAAAAAATTCAAGGTAAGGAATCTATGATCCCAGCAAGGTGCAAGGGAGGTCCAACATGGTGGCATTTTGCAATGAATTTGTGTTGCCATCAGTGTTTAAACTAATGTAAAGGAATAATTTGTGTTTAGAAAGTTATACGATTTACTTTGTAAGCATTATATTTTCAAGTGGAGGATTCCGTGGCATTATTAGAATTTCTACAGGATAGAATTTCACAGTGAATTATTGTTGACGCAAAAAATTTGCCATCTATTTTTAAACTGTTTTCTGATGACCTGTCGAACTAAGATTTTTTCATACACACTCTTTAGATGGTGTAACAATATAGTGGCAGCATTTTGAGGTGAATAGCATTTTCCTGTGAATTCTTGTTATGGCTTTGTTTTTTTTTACCATGTTTGTCACCAGTTTTGCAGAGACTTGATAAACCGTTACCACCCTGCGATCATCTGATCAGTAGTATTTTCAGTTGAGTTAGTGGGTGTGTTCTGTTTGTTCCCTTTAGATGTGGCCTGGAGCTCCCACAGGGTGTTTTGAGTTGGGGCCTACACATCGTTTTTCTCTTATTTACATTTTAACACTTTGTGGAATTCTATAAGATGGATGTGCTTTTGTTTAGTCAGAAGGATGCATTTTGGATGGGTTAAGTGTTCAGAAAAAGCCATTATTTGTGTGCCCTGAAATGTGATGGCTGATTTAGTTACGTGTACTAATGAACTGTCACTTTTCTCAACCTTTGAAACAAAAATTGTGATATTGTTAAAGCAGAAATGTGAGCCTGTCTTTTTTTTAAAATTAATTGGTTACACAAAATAATTTTGTGATTCATGTCTTGGAGCTGGACTGTCAAGTAACATCTGAAAATATGTTCAAACCTGCAACTGTGCTGTTGTAAACATGATGTCATGCTTGGTTATCATTATTTATAAAACTGTTTGATATCTTCTAGAGCACAATTTTAAGTAGGCTGCCATTTGTTTTTGGGTGGGGGGGGGGGGGGGCAGTGTGCCTAGTTGTCTGAGCTCACATCTCCACGAGCATTTGCTTTAACTGACCTGGGCCTCCATGTTGACTCAGTCTAAAGTGGGTAAAACTAGAACTGAAAGCCAGCCGACATGTTGATGGTCCAGATCACTCATTGAGTGCCTGTTGATTGACCAGATCACTCATTGAGTGCCTGTTGATTGAACAGATCAATTATTTAGCGCCTGTTGATTGAACAGATCACTCATTGAGTGCCTATTGATTAAACAAATCACTCACTGATTGCCTGTTGATTGAACAGATCACTTATTTAGCGCCTGTAGATTGAACAGATCACTCATTATGTGCCTGTTGATTAAACAAATCACTCATTGAGTGCCTGTTGATTAAACAAATCACTCATTGAGTGCCTGTAGATTGAACAGATCACTCATTGAGTGCCTGTTGATTAAACAAATCACTCATTGAGTGCCTGTTGATTGAACAGATCACTCATTGAATACATTGATTTAAACAGGGGCTGGCACTATATACCCAATATGTTATACAGCACTACATGACACACTGTGCTGTTGTAGAGTTTCTCTGATGTTATTTTTCTATCTTGTTCTTGGCCTGCCTCGTGATCTGTGCCCTTCTCTTTCAGTGTGTGTCTTGTATGAAATGGCATCACAAGGCATTCTAAGCGTGACTTGCTAATAGAAATCGTTATGGTTGCTCTAAGTAAAGTGAAAGTAGGGGCCTTTTCTTTTTATGTCAGTGACACATCCGATATATAATGCTAAACTTTTAATTTTATAGACTAATCAACAGTTGATTGTTTTCCCTGTAATAGGACCCTGAAACCCACTCGGGGAGAGATTATACTGTAGCACTAGGTAGTTGTGTTTTATATACTAGCATTTACCTTATGGCTTCTGAAGCCCCACTTTGAGTGGAAATGAATAGACCTCCCCTTCCCTCACCCCTAACAGACATGTTGTACGAGGTGACTACACAGGGAAGTTTCTGCCTGAGAGCAAGGAACCAAAACATCTGCATATAAATAAGCCAGCTCTGTAACATGGATGTGCATGCAAAATTCACATTCTGGAATAAGACCAAAATCCAGAAGTGGACAGTCAACTGAACTTTGCAACAGAGTTTACATGAAGAACAAATATACTACCTTTATGTTAAGTGTGTACGTAGCCTGTAACAAGATGGTGTTAAAATAACCTGTGGTTGTATGTGCAAATACATATTAGTCAGGTTTTATAGCTTAGAGGGTTGTTTAGAGGTACACCCTAATTGTTTTCCCCACTCTTTATCAGTTGTTTCCAACATTCACAGTTTTCATGTCTGGTGGCTGCACTGTCACTTGCATCAGCTTTGGTTGTGATCATCAGATTATACACTGCAGGGGTTGTTATTACAATATTGACCAAAATATTCCCCTTTTGGGTTTCAGAGCTTAATTTTGGGAGATAAAAAAAACAGATGCACTGATTCAGTAAGGGCTTGTCATAATAGGCAACTAATTAGTGGTTGACTGAAATTGGATGTGTTGGGTCACAAGGCACAGTCTAACCTAGCTGTAGACCACAGTAAAATGTGCCAACTAATCTTTTAATGGTGAGCAGAGCAAAGGATGAAAATATTGGGACAGCTTCACTTGGTCTAATGAACAGCCTAGTTGATTGTGACACATTTGAAATTTGCATTTTGTTGTAGCTGTGAAATTGTGGGCTAATTTAAGCTAATTTATTTAACTGTTGAGCTCGTACCTAATAAATCCATCTGCATACTTGTTGACTCTTCTGCTTCTTTTGTCGTCTCACTGATACAAGGTTCACTTGTTGCCTGTTGGTGGCTAATCCCCTTGTGCGCTACCTGTGAATATTTCCCCTTGGTTACTTCCAAGTATAATTTAAATGAAATGTTTCTATGTCATTGTGAAAAACTGCCAAAAATCTATGTTCTCCATAAATCTTCTTCACTTGATTAAATATTAATTGCAATATATTCCAGTTTTTGTGTTCTCACAGTGTGACAACAAATGTTGACTCTCTCATTCTCTATTATTTTTTTTTAAATGTGTGTGGGTGAGTGTGCATGGGAAAGGGGGGGGGGGGGGGGGGAGTTTTATTGTTATTGAGCAAATTGACTTTGCCTTGTAGCTTCTTTTTTTCCCCACCAAAACACTGAGGTTACTGATATGGTTATCCTCAGTATTTTCAGAATTCTTCTGTAGAACTATATTTATGCAACTAAAAAAGAATTGTTTATTCATTGTCTCAGGCTCACAGCCATACACTTAAATTGGTTTTCTATACTATGTTTACATTTTATTTTCTGAATTTCTAATAATAAGGATATGTCAGTATTCTACATTTGGTAGAATACAGTTGTCTCTTTCTGTGGTATATTTTCCATCTGATGTTTTCATTCAGTTTTATTTTGTTTGTACAGACATTATTGTTTTTAAAAACTACAGCAGTATGTCATCTGGCAGCATTGTTGTATTCATGTCTGTAGCTGTTATGCTTAACTTTGTATGTGAAGTGAGGCCCTAAGTAATGGCTTTTAAATGGAGAGCTGATATACATTTGTATTACAGGTCTCCACAAATCTTCTGATTTCTTTTGTGTGTGTTTACTTTTAAGGGTGAGTCAGTCAGTCAGTAGCATGAACTTTGCAGAACCTTGCTCCCAAAACAACCCTCCGCAAAACTTCTTAATCACAAGCAAGATGTTAAAGGGTGGGTCAGTCAGTCAGTAGCATGTACTTTGCAGAACCTTGCTCCCAAAACAACCCTCCGCAAAACTTCTTAATCACAAGCAAGATGTTTAAGGGTGGTAAGAAACTATATTCAGGCTTTTTTTCTCTCCAGAGGAGGCCGCTAAAGTGCACTAGACGCTCTCACCTGCAGATCTGTAGGTGGTGGGTTCAGGTTCTGACCTTGGCTCCTAGGTGTACCCAGCCTTAAATGGGTAAGGTTCTGGGAAGTAAAGGCAGCCTGGTGATGTTGACCACATCAGCCACTGTGTGCCAGTTGGTCTATAAAATATAGGTCTAGCCACATATGCCCAATATGCTTGAGGTCGTGGAAAAAGTCCTTTACTTTTTCCCCAGAAGTTCACAGTGGAATAAGGTACAACTAAATATATTCTGTTTTGCTCTGGGTATACATTTTAAAAGGCAGCTGCTATTGTGTAGCACCTATCCACCTGCCTTCTGGCCTAAAATCAGGGGTTCACATACACACTGAAGCAAATTGTTTTTTTTCTTCGAAATTACTATACCTACCAGGTCAGCCCCCACCTGTAACGGGCACCAGTGTGCTGGGAAGTAAAGGTGGTCGGCGGTGATTTCAATTGCATTACATGTTATAGATTGCTGTATAAATATTTAGGTCTAGCAATATATACCAGTTGCTTTATGTTTAAAGGGTTAAGAATTGTGCATGCAGGCCTGTCCTACCTTCTGCCATTTTGGCCTGACTCTTTACCTATATTTCCAAGTTTATAAGTTATTGCAAAGTTACAGTAAACATTTGCATATTATTGGTTATCTGCAGGAGGGTTGTTCAACGGGTGGCCCACAAGTGGCTTGTGGATCATTGCCAGTTGAATTAATGATCTGCCTGTGTTTGAGCTCGAACCTCTGGCTCACAACTATCTCCATTTACAAAATGTTGGCCCTAAGTACACTTAGTTGAATAGCCCTAATGTGTAGTTCAGAACATCTGTTTTTAGGAAGATGGACTATATATAGTTGGTTTAGTCTGGGGTGCTAGTTCTTTGATATTGATTCTCGATATACCACGATTTATGTGTGGCGTTCTTTGACATTGGAATTTGACATAATGTGCAGCACTTATTTTAATAATTAAATTATTTAGAAGTAATAATGTTCATTTCATGTGCACATAGCTGTAATTATGTCCATATTGTATGTTTTCGTAAAGTTCTAATTATGATTAATTACCTAAGAAAATGGAGAGGTAATATTCTTGATTTGTTTATTACTTGTTTAAGACATGGAATAAGAATACAGTTCTAGTAATTAATTTATTTGTGTGTCTAAAACATGGAGAAATCATAGCTCTGTCTATTACTTACCTTAAACAATAAATTATGTTCTGTAATGTATTCATTGTCTGAAATGTGAAATCAT
Organism: Candidula unifasciata; assembly: GCA_905116865.2. Taxonomy (NCBI): domain Eukaryota; kingdom Metazoa; phylum Mollusca; class Gastropoda; order Stylommatophora; family Geomitridae; genus Candidula; species Candidula unifasciata. Next base: position 277,741 of record CAJHNH020000136.1, read on the forward strand.
ATAGCTCTGTTTTTTTATCAATCACCTCAAATGAGAAATCATTTATTTTGATTAATTATTCATTACCTATAACTATGGGAAAATAATTTAGTTCTGTTTATTTTCATCATCATCACCATCATCATCCTTTGGGTGCCATTAGACGACACACAGGACTCACATTTTATTCCCCCTCTCCCCTCTATTGCATGCAGCTTTCTGTTTTTTAAATTTTATTATGGAGTTCAGCCCAGGAGTTATTGTCTCTCATAATAATGTTCTTCTGAATGTTTCCAGTGTTTTCCATTTCAGTGCTTCTTTTTTTAATTCCCTGTTCATTTAATCTGAGTGTTCCCAATATATCTTCACCTTCTTTGTCTCATTGCAGTCAATACAGGTATTTGTCCTGACATTTCTCTGACCCCTCACACATTTGTGAATTTATCTGTTTATTTTACAACCATTATTATTGGAACTATGCGCTGGCTGCTGAGTATGGTGATGGAGTGCATATGGGAATGTTCCCAAGTGCTATGATGTCCATTCTCAACTCAGCTCCTGTTTATTTAGGAAATCATTTTTTTCCTGTCATTGGTGTGAGTGTCAGAAAATATTACACAAACATTTTTTATTGGAACTCTGCGCTGGCTGCTGAAGATGAGGATGGAGCATGCATGGGAATGCCCCCAGTGCTGTGATGTCAATTCTTGACCCAACTCAGCTCATCTCAACTGTTAATTTTTAAAAATTTTAGTAGCCTTCTTTTTCAGCGGCTGGTTTAGGGTGGACCCTGCAGACATAATTAGAATGATGGAGACGGTTCTGTTTCTATGTGTGTGGATGTTGTTGAAGATTATTCTTTACACTGTAACTTGGCATTTGCATTTTGTGTCTTGTGTGAATTCAAATATTTGGCCATGATGTACCTAGTGAAGGCCAAGGGTATCTATCTCCACTTAGTGTTCCAGTATTGTAGGACATCCGTCTAAAGAAAACCCTAAAGTAAAAGTTGAAGCGATAGACCAAAGGTGCTGGACTGGAATCCCTACATGATTGCACAGGATAGAATGGAATGGAGCACCAGACTGCGAGCCCTATGTGACATAATGAATGGCACAACAAGACAATAATGATGATGATTCTTTGGAAGTGTCTTGTGTGGGATGTTCAGACATCAACACACACTTATTCTGTGATTTGTAAATGGTGGAGGTCTTTGCTTATGCTGTAACTACAGCCCTGTGGCTGAGGTGGAGAAAGTCTTTTCCAGCTCAGTATGGGATCCCTTGGCTTCTTTTTCAGATTCTGATAGCTTCTCTTCCGCTTCTGCTTTTGCCCTTGAAAGGTTGGTTGGCACATCATTTTGTGATTTGCAGGTTGATCCTCTTCTTGAAGTCCATGCCGTGTGGTGTTGATATTCATGTCTGTTTTGTCTTTTGTACATCAACTGTTGACACATGATCTTCCATGCTATGATGTCAAACTGTCCAGCATCTTTTTTTTTTCTCGTTTTCCCTCTGCCTCTCATCCCTTGCAACTTTCCTACTGTCACGATGTACTCCAGTTATCTTCTTTTCATCACATGACCACTAAAGAATGTAGATTGTCTCCCCCTGATGTGGGCAATCAGTTTTCTTTGTGAGTCAGCTTCTTTCAAGACATCTTCATTACTCTTTTTATCTGTCCAGGATATTCTCTGCAGCTTCCAAATTAGTTGTCACTAATTTACCAGCTGTCCATGATTCACTTCCGTAAATCAAGATAGGATTTATATAGCTGTTGAGATAGACAGTGGTATTTGAACTTTTTAGACCAACAAAACCAATCTTAGCAACCTAATAGTAAGACCAATGCACATCATCCACTGCTTGGGATTGAGAAAGTTTACCTTTAACCACAGACAGGAGAACAGAGTAAATGTTTCTGTACATTCTATTAGTGTTCATATGACTACATGGGAAACATTCACATAAACCAGTGTTTAAAAAAAAAGTTTTTACAGTCTGAAAATTTAAAGGTAGAGTGGCTTACGTGTTTTTTCTCTCAAAGTCATATATTTTTTCCCAACCATTTTGATAAGGAAATTGCACCTTTCTCTTAAAGTATGTTGTAGGGAATGAGGTAAGATTGAGTGAAGCAGAGTGAGCCATTCTCTTGGTACAAGTGTCTTTCTGAATTGCTGAGATAGGACACTTTAATCTTGTTCCAGAACTTGAGTTCTGCATGATGCAGATCTGTTTTACAGATTTGGCTTCCCTGTATGCAGACTGTTGGTTCCTTACCTCTCAGACAGATACACTCTGACTTTGAAGGAAATTCACCAAATAAGATGACTTACAACATGCTTGTTAATGGGGCAGTAGGTATACCCCCCCACACACACACACACGCACGCGCACACACACATATTGGGACCTCTAAACCCATACAGCGAAGATAAGTCACTCTCAGAAAGACATCCCTATACCACCTCTCGGTCACCCTTTATTCTTTGATAATAATATATAATCATTACACCTGCCTGTGTCTTGTAGGGTGACGCTTATTTTGCGGGTTTATTTATGTTTAGTGCCTTTTCTGGCGGATAGACCCCCAGCTAACTCTTGACAAGTCTTTTGTTGACCTATTCAAAATTGGCTGGATTTTTTTTAGCCATTGCTCTCCACAGGATGTGGCGAAATAGTTCAGTTTCGGAGACTAGATACTGTAGATAGGCTGTGTTTATGCATATTGTAGTGTAGTGTTTTTGAAACTATTAAGATTTCCTAGTTATGTAATCTTTGTAATTAAGAACAAGTAAATAACATGCAGTTTTATTTCCTTTTAGAGCATAATACAATTAGTTATAATTGTTTACATGTATGTTTCTGATTATCAAGAAAATACATATGTTAACTTTTTCCAATCAAATGCTTTGATTTGTTTTTGACATACACATGGGAAACTGTCTGCCACTGGTGCATGAGGCCTGCTGGAGGCAGTACCATCAGTACTACATCCCATGTTTGTTTTGTTTTTCTTTTTGATGATGTCAAAGCTTTTTTTTACTCTGTGTGTGTCTACCCAGTCCTAACCTGGGCGTCAGAAATGTTTTTTTATTGGATCACGCTTTTCTCCCCCCATTTTAGATATCAATATAGTGTCTCAGCCTAAACACAGAAATGCGCAGAAGCGCTCAGCAGGTGCGAAGACTGTAAACAATACGTAAGTAGCATTTTTGTGTGGTCAACTTTAGAATATATTTTTTGTGTGTGGTCAACTTTACAGACATCAATTTTTTTGTGTGTGGTCAGCTTTAGAGATCTTTTTTATATATTCAAGTTTAGGTACATCTATTTTTGGCATGGTAAACTTTAGCGACATCTTTTATGTGGTCAGCTTTAGAGACAACGTTTTTTGTTTGGTCAACTTTAGAATCTTTGTGTTTGTGGTCATCTTTAGAGACATCTTTGATTCTCAGCTAGCCTTTTTATCTTCATCTGGACATTTTTATGTGGTTAATTAACTATTGTGGTATCAAATTTGTTTTGTTTTGTTGGTGTATACACTTTTAGAGACATCTTTTTTTTTGTGAGGTCAAATTTAGAGACATCTTTGACACCTAGCCAGTATTTTTGTCTTCATCTAGACATTTATATGTGGTCAACTTTAGAGACAGCTTTGACACTCAGCTAATGTTTGATTTTCTACATCTAGACATTTGAATAGTGTCAATGTTGAGAAAGCAAATGCCTTTTAAAAAAATAATAATAATGTTTTAATTTTACATTTGCCTATTATTATTTTCAAGTTTGTATGGTGGCACTTATTATATATATATTTAAACTATATTCTTACATTTTATGTGGCAGTTTAAAAAAAAATATATAAATAGAACATTTGTTTGCTTTCTGAGCTGGGTTTGTTTTTTCCCTTGCTAGCAGCACACACCGAGCTGAAAAATGTTTGATGCACCTAGCTGTGGGGTTAGCAAACGGAAGAAAAAGGATTGAAGTTGATAGAGACTATCTGGAATTTGAATGGTTACTGGTTTTGCTAGTTGCAATACATAAGCTGACAAATGTTCCGTCACATTAGGAGAGTAGTAAATTACTTTGTTATATCATAATTTCACAATCATTGATTGTCAAATATAAAATTATAGCAAGCTAGTTAAGGATTTGGCAAATTTGTAGTATGTGATCATATTAATCAAAGCCAAATTGTCGTTAATTAGAGCAAAGTATGTGCCCCCCTTTAAAAAAAAAATTTCTTTTTATTCACCTGGCATTTTGGTCTTATACTGTGATCATATTTTATATATTTTATAATATCTAGGTTGAGATTGTATAACTAGACCACATTTCTGGTCTTTGTCCGTTAAATTGACTTTGATGGGTCAAACATAAGTTCATGGGGGGGGGGGGGGGAGTCAAACCAAACAAGAGCATCTGTTTTTAAATGTTAGGAATGCAGTATAAATGTCTTTATGATTTTATTAACACACATTAATGAAATCTTTTATATGGATTTGTGAGCTGCTGTTGTGTTTTTATAAATGTACTTCACAGTTGAAGAGGCTGTGTCAACTGGTGGTAATTTTTTAGTTTGTAAATATATTCCCGTAATTTTGTACTGCTTCTTAAAAGCTGGAATTTGAGTAGAGATTCTGGAAAAATTACTTGAAGGAAATACTGTTTTCATATATTTGTAATATATATTTATCATAGAAAACCATCTAGCATTCAGCATTAGGTCAGTCTGTCTCTAGTTAACATTGGCCATTCAATGTGAGGATCAAGGAGTGCAAGACTTTCATATTCAGTCATCGCTCTGTAGAATACATCCAGTCAATCTCTAGAATTAATGAAACTGGTGAGGCATCATTCTTTTTAGTTTATTCATTCATTCATTGCACTTCATATGCAAATCAAGTCTCCGTGGTAAATCCATCAGCGTACACCAACAAACTGTACTGGATTCTGTAAATGCGTCAGGATTATATAAGTGAAAGCAAACTGAGCTTAGTTCCATAACTTGTTAACTATGAGCCACATCCATCCACTAAGACTGCATTTTTTTGGGGGGGTCACCAATGGTTCCATTAGAATTGTTTTATTTTTAGGGTGCTAAGACAGTAACTGTTTTAACCCTTTTGTCCCAGAAGGCCAATTTTTCAGCTTTCCGTCCGTTACAAATTCCCAGTGAAGCCTGTATATAGGATTTGCTACATTGGCCAGTTGTCCCATGCAGGATTGGTTCTGTTTGTGCCCAAACAGTGTTTAGGTGGGTCGGAAATGATTATATTTACTTTAAAAAAAATATCATTGTGTGGTATTTGGAAGAATTGCTTTTTTTCAAGTCAATATGAGGTCATAATGTGTCTTCAGCCTTTAGTGGTCACATAGGGACATCACTAGAAAATATTTGAGAGCCAGTGTAATATATTCAGTTAAATTGTCCACTACAAAAATATTTATTGATTACTCCCTGACCCCTTCATGTATTTCTAAAAACAAAAATTTACATATCAATAAATTTGTAAAAAGTGTGTTAGTGAGTGACCTATGTAAAATGATTATTTTGAAGGATTATGGGGGGGGGGGGATTCCTGGATTTATGACCTTTTCCCCAGGGTTTCTGGGATGAAAGGGTCAAGTTTAAAAAAAAAATTGCTCCTCAAAGCATTTTGCTGTCTTTGCTGATTTACAGTTGTCAGTTCCCGTGATAAGCTCAACCATCTTTTTGATGTTTTTTTTTTTGTATCACACATCTTAAAATTAGTACACCTGATATTATAAAATCGATCTTGATTTTCATTGACTATGCCACTTACATTTTCTCAAGTGGATATTGCCTGATGTTATTTTATAGGATGTTTATCAGTTTCATTGACTCTTATGTTTTGTCATTTGCTGGTCTAGAGTTTGCTGCACATTCAAAACATAAGCTCAGTTAACAAATTGCATAAAAATTGATATTGAATAATTTTGTTTGCTTTCTGTTTTCTGTGATGAGGTAGATGGCTTCACTCTTTGAATTAATGTTGCTGAAATAGTGTTTCTAGTTGCTGATTTGTAAAACAATACTTTTGTTACAGTCCTCCCAAAAAGACACGACCTGACGCTGCGGGAACCAACCAATCGCTGCAGAGAACTTTGGTGACGCTCAGTACTGTCAGTACAGAGGTTCCGAATAGAGTAAGTGTGCTTTCTGTTGAGAGAGTGGGTACACATAGTTCTCAGAGTGGCAAGTATGCGTTTTATAGACTGGGAACACATAGTTCACAGAGTGGCAAGTATGCGTTTAGATAGACTGGGAACACATAGTTCAAAGTGGCAAGTATGCGTTTAGAGAGAGTGGGAACACATAGTTCAAAGTGGCAAGTATGCGTTTAGATAGACTGGGAACACATAGTTCAAAGTGGCAAGTATTCATTTAGATAGACTGGGAACACATAGCTCACAGAGTGGCAAGTATGCGTTTAGAGAGAGTGTGAACACATAGTTCACAAAGTGGCAAGTATGGGTTTAGATAGACTGGGAACACATAGTTCAAAATGGCAAGTATGCGTTTAGAGAGAGTGGGAACACATAGTTCACAGAGTGGAAAGTATGCGTTTAGAGAGAGTGGGAACACATAGCTCACAAAGTGGCAAGTATGGGTTTAGAGAGAGTGGGAACACATAGTTCACAGAGTGGCAAGTATGCGTTTAGAGAGAGTGGGAACACGAAGTTCACAGAGTGGCAAGTATGGGTTTAGAGAGAGTGGGAACACATAGTTCACAGAGTGGCAAGTATGGGTTTAGATAGACTGGGAACACATAGCTCACAAAGTGGCAAGTATGCGTTTAGAGAGAGTGGGAACACATAGTTCACAGAGTGGCAAGTATGCGTTTAGAGAGAGTGAGAACACATAGTTCACAGAGTGGCAAGTATGGGTTTAGAGAGAGTGGGAACACATAGTTCACAGTGAGATTTATACGGGTTTTGAGAGTCCGAACACATTGTTCACGAAGAGGCAAGTATGGATTTGAGAGAGTGGGAAAACGCTGTTTACAAAGAGGCAATTATGGGATTAGAGATGGGGGCACACTGCTCACAAAGAAGCTAGTTTGGGTTTTAGGGAGTGGGAACACATTGTTCACAAAGAGGCGGGTATAGGTTTTGAGAAGCTTCCAGTAACAGTTGGAACACATTTGTGCAGTGATAATAAATTTGTTATTGACCAGAATCTGGAATCAGATGTATATTTATCAGTTGGATTTTTTGAAGTCATCCGGGCCATATTTTTGTTATGTTTTGTTTTAATTTCCAGATAACATGCCCACATAACTGTATGTTGTTTCTGATGAATTTATGGCTTTCGTCTATTTCTTGTTGACTTTTTGTTTGTTAATCTGTTTCTGCTTTCTTGTTCTTGAAATTTTTCACATATAAAATACAGTTGTTGTGGGAAAGATGAGTGGAAAGGCTGAATTAGGTTCATTCTTCTTTATCTTCCTCCTCCTCGTCTCCCTACTTCTCATCTTCTTCTTCTTTGTCAGAAAACATATCAGGGAACTAGTGTCTTTAAAAGAAAATCTAAATCCTTTCAGAAAACTTATCTGGGAACTAGTGTTCTTGAAGAAAAACAATATAAATCCTCTCAGAAAACATATCAGGGAACTTGTGTCCTTGAAGAAAAGCAATATAAATCCTCTCAGAAAACATATCAGGAACTAGTGTTCTTGAAGAAAAACAATATAAGTCCTCTCAGAAAACTTATCAGGGAACTTGTGTCCTTGAAGAAAAACAATCTAAATCCTCTCAGAAAACATATCAGGGAACTTGTGTCCTTGAAGAAAAACAATCTCAATCCTCTCAGAAAACTTATCAGGGAACTAGTGTCCTTGAAGAAAACAATCTAAATCCTCCCTGTATACCATTAAATTTTTTTTTATTTTATTACGGCTTAATCATGATTGAGGTGGGGTCAGGCCATTTATTTATCAAGCCTGTGGCACAGTACATTTTACTTTGACATTTTCTCAGCACTTGAAGGAGAGATATAAAACGAAACGAAACATATATCAGTGAACTTCACAGTGTAACAAACACATACAAAACGTGATAGCAAAACGTGGTGCCTTCATCAGCGCATACATAAATCAACAAAACCTCACAAATACACAAAGTCTCTTAACTCACATATTCAGATGCAGCCATGTTAATGTCTTACAAGTGCAATGTAAAGAACACACTTAACCAGAGAATATATACCCGTAGAATGCCAAAGGCTGTAACGCGAGAATTTTAGATGAAACTGTGTTGACAGTTCAGTCCTATAAGCGTTAAAGTTCCCAATATGTAAATAAAGCAATTTTCAAGAGACTTGCAGGCTCTGTCTGTTGCTGGAGTGGCCAGATTAAGTGACTGTCACCTCCATGTCGTGGACACCTTGGTGATCCATTCTCATCTTCTTCTTTTTTTTTTCTTTCTTCTTTTTAGCAATTGACTCTTCCTAATGTCAGCAGGTGTGTGTCAGTCTAAAGTGACTACCAGGAGATGTTTGTAGGAAGTAAAGGCAGCCAGTATAATATTGACATCACTCATTGAGTGCCAGTAGGTCTATAAAATATGAAAACTGGCATCATGTACTGATAAGTCAACTACTTATTACTTGTTATCTGTATCTACATCCCAACACATCAGTCTGACCCATTCATGCTCCGTTCTCCAGTGCAGCAGCCACCTCACTGTACCAAGTACGAGTTGATTGGCATATCTTCTTCTTTCTTTGCCCCACAGCCTGGTTTCTGCATGCTTGTCCTTGTGTATTACCAATTTCTAACAGACATTTCTTCTCTGACTCCTTTGTCTTAACATCTCTGGAACACAGCAAGTCAAGCTATGAAGGATGCTCTAGCCACTTGTACTACCAACCTTTTTAAAGTTGTTACACTGGTGTTGAATCTTCTCAGGTGACAGCGAAGCCGGCGACTACCAAGTCAGCAGCATCAACAGCAACCAGCAAGACCGTCCCAGCGGGGGCCAAAGCTCCAGTCGTAGCGACAAGCTGTGAGTGCTTCTGATTAATCCCTGCAGCATTTCTTGTACACCTCTGTGTTTGCTTAAATGCTTGTTATAAATGTCTTTTTGTATCTTCTCATTCTACTTTTCCTCCTCTTCCCAGCTCCTCCTTTGTTTGACTACTCTCCTTCTGCTTCATCTCCCTCCTTCACTTCTTCTTTATCATCATCATCTTCTTCTTCTTGTATCTTACTGCTTATGCCGTCAAGTATTGCAGAGAGGAGTTATATGTAGCTTCCTGTCTTTTGCTAGTTGCGAAGCTTGTGTTAATTTCATATTGTGTGTATTTTACTCCCTCCACCCATCTCTTTCTTGGTTGGTCTCTTGACTTGTAGCCTCTGTTTTCATCTAATACACTCTATCTGCTGGCTAAATTTGTTCCATTCTGACCACATGACCAAACCATTTGGTTCTCTGGTGTTCTGTCATTCACTGTGAAGGGAATCCATTTACACAACAGCTGCCCTACACATGCCTCTAAAACAGCAGTCGATTTTATTCCCTATTCAGTTCCTGCCTGCTCTCTTGGACTGCTTGCAGTGATATTGTTTCCATGAATATATTCACATCCGGGCCTCATAAACATACGCAGGCGCAGAGAGAACGTGGCATTTAACTCACTTTTTCTAGAATGGGTCACTGAAGAAATGGCGATGGGCATTTACCGGATTGTGTCGCAGCTGGAAGTGACTAGATTTAGCCTTCTCGGGGTCATTAAATTAATAATCAGCAAAGAGCTTGGCTTGATTTGATTGACGGCTATGCTTCATAAGAAGTTGAATGGCAAAAGGAGCTACTGTGTCTGAACTGTGCAGTCATTCAAGCATATATTTTAAAGATTTTTTTCTCTTGTTTGTTAATTTTCCTTTTATGTCAAGAAAATCATTAAGAGAATAAACAAACACAGTATATTGAGGCTGTTTTAGTGAGGTTAGGACAGTTAGATAGCTGGTTAGAGAGTATAGCGTACATGAGAGTGAATCAATAATTAAATTATCATAAGTTGTAGGTGAAAAATGCAGAGATTAAACAACATGAAGAACCTATGGCAAAGCGCTAGTAAATTGGTTTAAGTAAAAATCTTGAGATCATACATTTTTCCTGTGGCAATTTACGGTTGCGAGTCCTCAGTCACAGAAAAAAAAAAAATAGGAGCTTTTGAATTGAAATATAGAAAAATTCTTAGAATACCATGGATCAATAAGATGAAAAACATATAGACATTCTTCCCCGTGTGGGTTCCGGGGCCCCATTCTGGGGAAAACAAGAATAGACCCACTGCCTCCACAAAAGCATGACGTAAGAGTCGACTAATTGGGGAGCTTCCTTTGAAGTCGGAGTGCATCTGCCGGAGAGGCAAGGAACCAACAGTCTGTATTCAAGAGAATGAGATCTGTAAAACTGATGCACACGCAACACTCAGGTTCTGGAGCAGGACTGCAGTTCAGTAGTGGACGAGCAACCAGAACTTTCCGCCAGAGTGTACAGCTGGTGAACGCGAAGAAGAAGAAGATAGACATTCTAATCGATTTGAACATCAGGGAGAACTGGCTCATAAACATCATCCTGTCCTGAAATTTCAAGTATCTAAGCCACATCATGGGTCATAGTGGCTTAGAAAAGATGGTGATGAAGTGTGCAGTTTGTGGAAGGCGAGGCAGGGATTGACCATAGCAAAGATGGTGATGAAGTGTGCAGTTTGTGGAAGGCGAGACAGGGATTGACCATAGCAAAGATGGTGATGAAGTGTGCAGTTTGTGGAAGGCGAGGCAGGGATTGACCATAGCAAAGATGGTGATGAAGTGTGCAGTTTGTGGAAGGCGAGGCAGGGATTGACCATAGCAAAGACGGTGATGAAGTGTGCAGTTTGTGGAAGGCGAGGCAGGGATTGACCATAGCAAAGATGGATACAGGACATAGAAGAAGCATTGGCGTTCAAAGCACATGGGGCTGGAGAGCTGGCTAGGGAAAGGGATACTTTCAGTCGTGCTGTGAAGAGAGCGACATTCTGTAAAGGTCCTGCTGATTGATGTTGCAGGTGAAAGATCCCAGATATGAAATCTTTAGCCAAAGTTAGGATGTTCCCACACGAGAAATGTGAAATGCAAAGTTTCAGTTCGTGTGAAAGAGTGAACATTGTGGACCCATTTCTTGCAAAGGAGTTGCTTGGGCAGAGAGAAGGTGAGATCATCCTGTTTGAGACGTCCGGATGAGCAGGGTGTGTGAAGAAGGCAAGTAATCGTTAACCATTGTTATCTGGGAACTTGTAGTGAACAGTATATTTCATGAATGCTTGATGGCAGTTTTGTGTGATGATTGAAATCTCCCCCTACAGGGCCAGATGTGCTCATCTGTGGAGTGTGCAAGCTTCAGTTCACCAACCTACACAGCCTGGCTCAGCATAAGAAAATACCCTGTCAGCTGCGTGTCAGCACACAAGCTAAACAGGATCCTGCCACAGACTCTGGTATGTACATCCTACACTTTTATAAAGTCAGGCTGCGCTATCACAGTTCCGCAGATACCAAAAAAAAATTAGTTTATGCTGTTTAACCTTATTAATCAACAAGGAACGCATTCATGTATTCATAGGTTTCTACGTAGAAGCCCAATGAACGCAAGATGTGGAGATTTTACGTTTCTTTTTATTACCCTTTGGATCTTTGAAGCTAAACCTCCTGGGACTTACAGAATTAACTGATCAGGTGTCATCTTCCCAAATAATTTGGCTGCAAATGATCTCGAACATTTCATAATCTGCCTCGGATTTTTGTCTCTGAGAAAGCTGTCCATCCATTTCTTGATATTTCTCAACTTATATTGTTGTCTTGTTAGGAGTACCAGGGTCTTGTACCTGCAAAGATGCAAAACACCTGGTAAGGACATAATATCCACTAAATCATTCCTTTACGTGATGAATGTCAGGGTTGCACATCTTTTGTGTTTCTGAATCAAGGAAAGTCAGGTAGCTATTATTCTTTGTTCTGTGTCAAAGACAAATCATACTATAATATTTCCTCTTGAATCTTTATCAAGAGCTTCCCATTCTTGCGGACATGTAAGTGGATTACTGATATATTTCCTCTGTTACAGGAGATGCTGACGAACCTCTGATCCTGATTTGTGCTGTCTGTGAGACAGAGTTCACTTCTGCTTGGGCTCTCTGTGTCCACTGTACCGAGGAGCACAATTTGAGCATTTACAAGACAGAGGTGAGCTCATGTGTTTTTTGTCGGTTTTGCGCACCTAGAGACATGCAGGGATAGTTGGTCACCACATATCATCTTCAGAAAGTAAGGAAAACGCATGTGCACATACATAAAGCTAGTGACCGAAGGCACAGACGACAGGGGCCATATTTAACTGGGTACAGTGACATTGAGCTAGCTGGTGATGTGGTAATACTTCATAAAACAGGTTTATCTCTGCAACTACTTATATATGTATGTTTTCTGGATGATTTATTCTAAATGAGCCAATCCTGATGTATGAAAGTGAATCATGGACACTCGGCCAATAAGTGAAGAATTATGTGGAAACTTCAGAGATGCGGTTTTACAGATGAAGAATGAGAACATTGAGGGCAGATAAAAAGTGTAATGAAAATGTCAAAAGATAAATTTTCTCACCAAGAGATCAGTTTACTTGCACCAGGAAAAGACAGCTGGATTCTTTGGTCACATGGGGGGGGGGGGGGGGGGGGGGGGGTATGTTAATGGAAATGTTCGAAGGAAAGAGAGGCAGAGGGAGACCAGGAGAGAAGAATGTGGACAGTTTAGGATCATGACGTGGGTGATCATCTGTATCAGAACTGATTGAAAGTACAGGAGACAGAAGGCTGTGGATAGACACAACTACCAAAACCACACGGCTTAGTGACAAGAAGATGATTTATTGACATGTCATTGACATTTTACAATAGGCTGCCCTGAGTGGGGGAAAGGAAAGGAATCACATCCCCCCCTAACAAGCGTGTCGTAAAAAGGGTTTAAATAGGAATTTTTCCGTTTGAAGTTGGAACTATTTGCCTATGAGTCAAGGAACCAATAGTCTGCACATAAACAAGCCAGGTCTATCAAACGGATGTGAACACAAAATTCAAGTTTTGGAACAAGACTGAAGTCCTGAAGTGGATAAATAATCCAGACTTTGCTTGTGAACATTAAAAAGAAGAAGAAGATTAGGTTGAATAATAGTTAAAAACCCTTGTTGTATAATAAAAGGTATAAACCCTTGTATAATAGTTCTAAACCTTTTTTGTAAAATAGTTATAAACTCGTGTTTTATAACCCTTGTATAATAATTATAAAAACTTGTATAAAAGTTAAAAACCTTTGTTGTAAAAAAGTTATAAACCCTTGTTGTATAATAGTTATAAACCCTTGTATAATAGTTATAAAAACAACTTGTATAAAAGTTATAAACCCATGTTGTATAAAAGTTATAAACCCTTGTATAATAGTTATAAAACCTTGTATAATAGTTATAAAAACTTGTTGTATAATAGTTAATAACCCTTGTGGATTTTGTTGGTTCCACAGACAGCTGAAAATGTTGATGGTCAATAGTGGACAGATGTAAACACTGGGAGATTCAGTATCATCCACTGACCAGTAGCTTCGGTCATTTCCTTGAATGAATTGTACCTATAGATGATGATGGCATTCACTGTTTACCAGTTGTACATGGGTGCGGGGGGTATGAACTCTGTGAGTCCCAAGCAACATCTAATGTACGATTATAAAATATTATCCGCATATGTCAAGCAATGGGTCGTGTGCTAATTAATCAGTTCAGTTTTGAATTCAAAATTCACGGGTTAATTTTCAATTTGGTCGAGTATGAAAGAAATCTGGCAGGATAGTATGTTTTTTTTTTTAATACATGGTGTAATAAAGATGAAGTCTATTTTAAAATCACTGGACTCTTTTTTGAGTGTGGTTATTGCCTGTTTGGATTTATGCTGTGAAATCTCCAGTGCTGAAAGAAAAAAAAAAACTTGGTTCAACAGTGTCTGTTGGTTTCTTTCCTTTTTAGAAGACATAATCAAGACGCCCATAATGACATCATTGCAAGAGTCTTTGTACTTCACCAGGGCCAAATATAATATATAGCTGGAATGAAACATACATACATAAGTTGCCAGATTTATCAAGTATGATCTGACTAAAAATAAGAAGTGCAGTCGTAGATGGTATATGGTTTGGGACAAGAATTGTTGTTTTCGGGCATACTGGGGGGGGTTGGTCATGTTAGCAGTTTCAGGAGACAAGATCTGTTTGTTTCTGCAAGCTGATGGCATTCTGCATGTGATTGTGTGTAGTTTTTAGCCAGCATTAGTTTTATGAAATGTGGTAATTCACATTGCTTTGTGACTGGAATGTTAATAATTGTATCTGAGCACTCCTATCCTTAGCAGTGACCATACAGGATTATCATAAGACTTATGAATTGATCCTGTAGAAAATCTGATCTGTTAAACTCAATCTGCCGTGAACAAATGGAAATACAATGAACAGGATGAGATGAGCCACATAAAATTGCAAAACGTGCCTTTAGTTGATCGAGATCTGTACTTGTTTTGAGGAATAGAAGACAGGAGACCGCAGAAAATATTCAGTGTCCTGTTCCTGTTACTGATTGTTATTATAACTACTGTGTTCTGCTGCATTGTTATATTTCTTATCTTTGATTCATTTGGTAATCTTATGTATGGTCATCAGTGACTGACAGCAGTTGTCTGTCCTTGAAACTTGTAGGACTTATCACAGTTACCAAGGTGAATCTTAGACATTTCGCGGCAACAGTAGATTGAGTCTGACGTAGCAGAGAGTGCTTTTTATCTGAGATTAACAGCATAATGCTGAACTGTTATTTTATCCACGTCAGTAATTTTCAAATATTCACTTTTTTCCATTGAATTTTTGTGCGTGACTCTGGTTGAAGGAATAAATGTATTTTAACATTTTGATTGTTTGTTTAAAAATATCCAGCCTTATCACACCTGACTCAACAGTTAGTACAGCAAAGCACTTAACTCAGTGGGTAATACAGCACAGGACCTGACTCAGTGGGTTATACAGTACAGCCCCTGAGTCAGTGGGTAATACAGTATAGCATTTGATTCTGTGAGTAATGCAGTATAGCATCTGAGTCGGTGGGTAATACAGTATAGCATTTGATTCTGTGAGTAATGCAGTATAGCATCTGAGTCGGTGGGTAATACAGTATAGCATCTGAGTCGGTGGGTAATATGCATTATAGCATCTGAGTCGATGGGTAATGCAGTATAGCATCTGAGTCGGTGGGTAATACAGTATAGCATTTGACGCTGTGAGTAGTGCAGTATAGCATCTGAGTTGGTGGGTAATACAGTATAGCATTCAACGCTGTGAGTAATGCAGTATAGCATCTGGGTCGGTGGGTAATACAGTATAGCATCTGAATCTGTGGGTAATACAGTATAGCATCTGAGTTGGTGGGTAATACAGTATAGCATTCGACGCTGTGAGTAATGCAGTATAGCATCTGGGTCGGTGGGTAATACAGTATAGCATTTGATTCTGTGAGTAATGCAGTATAGCATCTGAGTCGGTGGGTAATACAGTATAGCATCTGAGTCTGTGGGTAATACAGTATAGCATCTGAGTCGGTGGGTAATATGCATTATAGCATCTGAGTCGGTGGGTAATATGCATTATAGCATCTGAGTCGATGGGTAATGCAGTATAGCATCTGAGTCGGTGGGTAATACAGTATAGCATTTGACGCTGTGAGTAGTGCAGTATAGCATCTGAGTTGGTGGGTAATACAGTATAGCATTCGACGCTGTGAGTAATGCAGTATAGCATCTGGGTCGGTGGGTAATACAGTATAGCACCTGTTTATATGGGTAATGCACTATAGCCCCTGACGCTGTGGGTAATACAGTATACCATCTGATGCTGTGGGTAATACAGTATACCATCTGACGCTGTGGGTAATGCAGTATAGCATCTAAGTCGGTGTGTAATACAGTATAGCATCTGAGTCTGTGGGTTATACAGTATAGCATCTAAGTCAGTGGGTAATACAATATGGCATCAGAGTTGGTGGGTAATACAGTGTAGTCTCAGACTGGGTAGCGCAGTATAGCCACTGGCTGAGTAATGTAGTATAGCATCTGACTCACTCGGTAATACAGTATAGCCACTGACTCTGTATAGCCCCTGACTGTGGATAATACAATATAGCACCTAACACAGTAATACAGTATAGCACCTAACTCAGTAAAACATTATAGCACCTAACTCAGAATACAGTACGGCACCTAACTGAGTAATACATTATAGCACCCAGCTCAGAATACAGTACGGCACCTAACTGAGTAATACATTATAGCACCCAGCTCAGAATACAGTACGGCACCTAACTGAGTAATACATTATAGCACCCAGCTCAGAATACAGTACGGCACCTAACTGAGTAATACATTATAGCACCCAGCTCAGAATACAGTACGGCACCTAACTCAGTAATGCATTATAGCACCTAACTCAGAATACAGTACGGCACCTAACTCAGTAATACAGTAGAGCACCAAACTCAGTGATACGGTATGGCACCAAACTTAGTAGTACAGTACGGCACCTAACTCAGTAATACAGTACATCATCAAACTCAGTAATACAGTGTAGCATCAGACTCAGTAATACAGTACGGCACCAAACTCAGTAATACAGTGTAGCATCAGACTCAGTAATACAGTACGGCACCAAACTCAGTAATACAGTGTAGCACCTGGCTCTGTGGTCAGTGATAAGATATTTCATTGGATTCCATGAACGGTAATATAGTATAGCATTTGACTAGTAGGTGAAATAATATAATGCATCTATGAATAACAGTTCTGTTTATGGAAGAAATTTAAAAATCAACCAAGGAGAACTTGTTAGATGTAGAAACATTTAATTAGCAACAGATATGTATACATGGAAACAAGTTTACAAGCACAACTGCAAATTAGGAAAATGGCAAGTGGCCTGTTGCCACATAAGTAATGGTGCCTTATGAGATTAATTACATGTGCAACCACTGATATTTTTTTCTTTAAACTGCTACTGACAATGACCTGCAGTTGTAGTGTCAGACTGTTTGTGATGGCATTTCTGACAGCTACCTTATCCATTAAACGCTTGTGTATGCTATTGGTTTTGCCAAGACTGCGGTCTGTATAAATTGTTTTCACAAAGAACAGCAACGGGCATTTTATTCTGTTTTCATTATCACACGTACGGAGCAACTATGGTGGTGACCCATCATCTGTGAAGCTGGAGCTGCAGTTACCTGAAAGTCACAGTAATAACAAACTACTAAATCTGAATTTGTCTAGAAAAAAAACCACAAAGCCAAAAAAATCTGGGGTTGCTTGTAAAGTGATAACAGACACAGTATAACTGTAGGGGGGGGGGGGGGGGAAGTCATGGGAAGTAAAGGCGGTCAGCGTGATGTTGACACATCACCCACCGAGTAGCCGACTATTGTGTCCACTCCGCCTGAAGGTGGGGAAAAGGATCCTCTACTTTTTAACTTGAACAACAAAGGTAGACAAAAATGTCACCGGTAGATCATGAGACAGATCACCAGACAGCTGCTGGGGGGTAAAATGTGCCCTGTCTGTGTATAACAAAAATAATGATTGACAATATATATTTACACTTGACATGGAAGGGAAGCTTGTCCTTCTCAGTGACCTTGAAAAGTTAGTGTAGATACCAGCTGGACCCGCCAAACTGGACAGGTCGAAGGGTAGAGAATGAACAAAGAGAGACAGACGATTTGGTCCCCCATCCTTGTTGGGGGTTGAAATGAGGGGGCCGATACAGCTATCTTTGTAAAACCTCATTTTAACACAAAAAACGTATCAAAACCTCGAATCTGGATGAATTTATTGTGTTGTAGGACAAATAAGAATACTTGATTATGCAAATGACATGGATATGGTAGGAGAAAATGAGCTATACCCCTTAAAAACGAAGCAATAAAGATATGACACATTACACTAATAACAAGAGAGCGAAATGATCAAAACTCCATGCTCAAGGGTTTGGAATTCTAAAAAATTAAAAAATAATTTACAAATATTTATTTACATGTATGTTTGTTCTGTCAGTAATAAATGTTCCGCACAGTTAATGTGACTTTGTACAGCCTCATTTTGTCATGAAACAAGATATTTAAGCCTCAGAATTTGATAAATTTACTGTGCTAAAGAGAAACAACAAGAAGACTTGGTTATGCAGAAGACATAGTTGAAGAAAATGAACTGAAGATGGTAAAAACAACTTCACAAAGCAGTTCAGAAAGTGAGATTAGTTATCAGTCAAGATAAGACAGAATCTACAGTAATAACAAGAGAGGAACAGTATAAAAGACACATCAGAAATGGAATAAAACATTTACTTTAGTAAAGAAATGTAATAAACAGTTACTATTGTTAACAATTAAATATTCACTTTAGATAAGAATTACATTAAAACATTCACTTTGGTAAAAGAAATAAACATAGAATAGGTATACAATGTCCGCTGTTTTGCATTTGAATAAAACACCCACCTTATTCATTTGAGCAAAGAACCTGTTTAATATGCAAACAATGGTTAAGTAATAGAGTGGAAACATGGTAATGATGAAATCCCTGAAACCTGTGATAAAGCTAGGATCCTTGTTCATTATCCATAGGGATATAAATTGATCTTGCCTGGCAGATCAACCCAGCCTTAAATTATTAAGGGGTAATATCCTGGGAAGTAAAGGCAGTCGGCAGGTTGTTGACTACATCACCCCAATCGCCAGTTAGTCTATAAAACCTAATAGGTCAAGCACTGTGTGCCCAGGAGTTAGAGAAAACAAACAAATTACTGATTTAAGAATCATCACAGCACACCGGGCATACTCATAGATGCTCCGTCTCCCACAGTAAATGTTTTAAAATGTAGATACTGTTTCCATAGTGATTAAACACACTGACACACATTGTTTTCTTCCTCTTAGTTTAAAACAAAAAAAGCAGCAGTACTTACAATCTGCACATGCTCACACAGCACACATGTGGCACAGGTAATTTATGGTCAAGATTTGACAAATGTTACACAAAAGTTAATATTTCATAAATCATCTCTCACACACAATGCCAGGTTCATCAAGCTCTAACACACACTAGCAGTCACAAGGAAGAATAAATACAGTCGCTGCTTCATTTATTCGAATGTTTTACATTCTTGATATGTGTTGAAGATTCGTCAATTTTCATTGCAAGACAGAAATTGTTTTTAAAAACAACAACTGCCCCAAAAACTGATGTTTGTTTGTTTGTTTTAGTATCCAGAAGCCATGAGTTGTTAACCCTTAGGCTCGGTATTATGAATATCGCAACCTTTCGGCCTTGATTCCATTTTAAATACCGTAAATCTAGGAGAAATGTGACTTTTCTGCCCACCCCCGAAAGTGAACCTGGACCACAAGGAGTTCATCACCCACGCACAGCGCAATCCGGTTTAGCCAACTACGCTAGAGAGACGGGCCCCAAAAACTGATACTTCCGGTTGAGTTCAAATTCGCAGTAAATGTCACTTTTCTGACTTGCCTATAATGATCTGTTTATGAGACGTACAGTAAATGAAATTGGCTGTTTTTGCACCTGTGCGAAGTGATCAAGCCGACTGCCTCGCGCTCTGAAGGTCATGGGTTCCTTTCACAGCGGCGCCATTTAGTTCATGAGTGCAGTTTTTACTGAGATCCCTGGGAGTTGTCGCTGGAGCTGCAGAGGTCATGCTCTGTGTGATGCTCTCAGCTGGCGGCTAGCTGTTCTGTAAGAGAGACTAAGCTATATTGCAATAAAAGCAGTTCCAATTAAGCTGCTCTTCTCAACTTCACTATATCTGTACATTTGACAGATAATAAACATTTTAAAATATAGATTAATAACTGTATTAGTTAGTATTTAGAGATCTATTTTTCTGGAATTCCAGCTGTATCGTGACTCCTGATTTTTTTGTTGCCTGAAAATCCATCTGGGTCATGACCCATTATATTTTTTCTGGAATTCTAGCTGGGTCTTGACCTCTAATTTTCTGGAATTCCGCTGGGTCATGACCCCATATTTTTTTTTTCTGGAATTATAGTGGGATCATGACCCATTTTATGAGTTTGTGCTATGGCAAGCGGCTATTCTGCGTAGAGAGACTGAGCCATATGGGATAAATCTGTGTGCAATGAAGTTGATCCTCTCGCCTGTAGCCTTTAACTTTAACCACATATCACAAACAATAACTACTCCCTTAGGAAATATGGCACGCTTTGAATGTCAAGGCTGTAGATTGACTACGTGGATGTGTGTGCATTAAACAGTTTGAACACATCGTACCAGTCTGCAGGCACGAGACGAAATAGAGACGGTTTCTGGAAGTACAGCTGCATATACATCGTCTGGTCATCATCAATGATGCCTTCCTCCATCCACCTGGCCAATTCATGTTTCTGCATGCGGTATAGTTCTCGAATCGCTGAACCGCCCCCAGCAAAAAACCCACCAGGCATGATGTTTATGCTCATTTTATGGATCTTCTGCCGGACACTGGCAAAAGCCGCAACTCCTGGCTTTCTTTCCAGGAATGTCATCTGGTCAGCATGCTCAAACAGCCCTTTGGGTATCCATATCCCATCAGGTGGATGAACGTTTTCTCCTTTTCCATATCCACCATCCATCCAGATGAAGTAGGTTGAATTAAATGGGTTTAATGTCACAGTTCTGTGGAAAACAGGAAAAAAGTATCAGAGAAATTTGTAGTTTTAGTTTCTCTCCATGTCGCTATATCTCTCATGTACACACGGACATAAGCACGCACACACACACATACATACAGACTTACATATATATATATATATACATCCTGTTACCACATAAAGGCTAAAAAGTCAACCTATCCATAAAGTTCAAAATTTAGTACAATTCTATCTTGTCCATAAATTAAAAACTTTACAAAGTCAAACAAACTAGCCCGTCCATGAATTGGAAAACTTTACAAGGTCAAACATACTAGCCCATCCATGAATTGGAAAACTTTACAAAGTCAAACATACTAGCGCATCCATGAACTGGAAAACTTTACAAAGTCAAACATACTAGCCCGTCCATGAATTGGAAAACTTCACAAAGTCAAACATACTAGTCCATCTATCAATTTCCAAATTGGAAAACTTTACAAAGTAAAAAATTCTAACCTGTCCATGAATTGGAAAACTTTACAAAGTCAAAGATTCAACATGTCCATCAATTTTAAAATGACAAAAGCCAAACAGTCAAGCCTGTCATCAAGTTCAAAATGGGAAAACTTTGCAAGGCCAAACCTGTCCAAACATTTCAAAATTACAAAACTTTGCAAAGCCACACCTGTCCAAACATTTCAAAATTACAAAACTTTGCAAAGCCACACCTGTCCAAAAATGTCAAAATTACAAAACTTTGCAAAGCCAAACCTGTCCAAAAATGTCAAAATTACAAAACTTTGCAAAGCCAAACCTGTCCAAACATTTCAAAATTACAAAACTTAGCAAAGAAAAAAGTTCCAACCTGTCCATCAAGTAGAGCTTGGACAACTGAACAATATCATATTCAGGACTAGAGGATTCACAGAGTTGCTTAGCCACTAGCTCATTGCCTTCCTTGTAGGTTTCACTGTTCATGATCTCTGCCATGCGATCCTTCAGTCTGTCAATGAACAAGCAAAACATGTAAAGCTTTTTATCATTTTCTGGAAACAATGATAGTGCAGTGGTTAACACGGTTAATTTGATGCAATGATAGTGCAGTGGTTAACATGGTTACTTTGAAGCAATGATAGTGCAGTGGCTAACATGGTTACTTTGATGCAATGATAGTGCAGTGGTTAACATGGTTACTTTGAAGCAATGATAGTGCAGTGGCTAACATGGTTACTTTGATGCAATGATAGTGCAGTGGTTAACATGGTTACTTTGAAGCAATGATAGTGCAGTGGTTAACATGGTTACTTTGAAGCAATGATGGTGCAGTGGTTAACATGGTTACTTCAAATCAATGATAGTGCAGTGGTTAACATGATTACTTTAAATCAATGATAGTGCAGTGGTTAACATGGTTACTTTGAAGCAATGATAGTGCAGTGGTTAACATGGTTACTTTGAAGCAATGATAGTGCAGTGGTTAACACGGTTACTTTAAAGCAATGATAGTGCAGTGGTTAACATGATTACTTTGAAGCAATGATAGAGCAGTGGTTAACATGATTACTTTAAAGCAATGATAGTGCAGTGGTTAACATGGTTACTTTAAAGCAATGATAGTGCAGTGGTTAACATGGTTACTTCAAATCAATGATGGTGCAGTGGTTAACATGGTTACTTTAAAGCAATGATAGTGCAGTGGTTAACACGGTTACTTGAAATCAATGATAGTGCAGTGGTTAACACGGTTACTTGAAGCAATGATAGTGCAGTGGTTAACTTGATTACTTTAAAGCAATAATAGTGCAGTGGTTAACATGGTTACTTTGAAGCAATGATAGTGCAGTGGTTAACACGGTTACTTTGAAGTAATGATAGTGCAGTGGTTAACACGGTTACTTGAAGCAATGATAGTGCAGTGGTTAACACGGTTACTTGAATCAATGATAGTGCAGTGGTTAACATGGTTACTTTGAAGCAATGATAGTGCAGTGGTTAACATGGTTACTTTGAAGCAATGATAGTGCAGTGGTTAACACGGTTACTTCAAATCAATGATGGTGCAGTGGTTAACACGGTTACTTCAAATCAATGATAATGCAGTGGTTAACATGGTTACTTTGAAGCAATGATAGAGCAGTGGTTAACATGGTTACTTCAAATCAATGATAGTGCAGTGGTTAACATGGTTACTTTGAAGCAATGATAGTGCAGTGGTTAGCATGGTTACTTTAAAGCAATGATAGTGCAGTGGTTAACACGGTTACTTGAAATCAATGATAGTGCAGTGGTTAACTTGGTTACTTTAAAGCAATGATGGTGCAGTGGTTAACATGGTTACTTCAAATCAATGATAGTGCAGTGGTTAACATGGCTACTTTAAAGCAATGATGGTGCAGTGGTTAACATGGTTACTTCAAATCAATGATAGTGCAGTGGTTAACATGGTTACTTTGAAGCAATGATAGTGCAGTGGTTACCATGGTTACTTTAAAGCAATGATGGTGCAGTGGTTAACATGGTTACTTCAAATCAATGATAGTGCAGTGGTTAACATGATTACTTTAAATCAATGATAGTGCAGTGGTTAACATGGTTACTTTGAAGCAATGATAGTGCAGTGGTTAACATGGTTACTTTGAAGCAATGATAGTGCAGTGGTTAACATGATTACTTTAAAGCAATGATAGTGCAGTGGTTAACATGATTACTTTAAAGCAATGATAGTGCAGTGGTTAACATGATTACTTTAAAGCAATGATAGTGCAGTGGTTAACATGATTACTTTAAAGCAATGATAGTGCAGTGGTTAACATCGTTACTTTGAAGCAATGATAGTGCAGTGGCTAGCATGGTTACTTTAAAGCAATGATAGTGCAGTGGTTAACACGGTTACTTGAAATCAATGATAGTGCAGTGGTTAACATGGTTACTTCAAATCAATGATAGTGACGTGGTTAACTTGGATACTTTAAAGCAATAATAGTGCAGTGGTTAACATGGTTACTTTGAAGCAATGATAGTGCAGTGGTTAACACGGTTACTTTGAAGTAATGATAGTGCAGTGGTTAACACGGTTACTTTAAAGCAATGATAGTGCAGTGGTTAACATGGTTACTTTGAAGCAATGATAGGGCAGTGTTTAATACAGTTATTTTGGAGCAACTGATAGTGCAGTGGTTAACATGGTTACTTTAAAGCAATGATAGTGCAGTGTTTAATACAGTTATTTTGGAGCAATGATAGTGCAGTTGTTAATATGGTTACTTTAAAGCAATGATAGTGCAGTGGTTAACATGGTTACTTCAAATCAATGATAGTGCAGTGGTTAACATGATTACTTCAAATCAATGATAGTGCAGTGTTTAATACAGTTATTTTGGAGCACTGATAGTGCAGTGGTTAACATGGTTACTTTAAAGCAATGATAGTGCAGTGGTTAACATGGTTACTTTGAAGCAATGATAGTGCAGTAGTTAACAAGCTCAGTTTCTGGCCTTGTAATCATGTGATCAAATCCTTATCCAGACAAACTTGATCAAGTTACCTGGACTCTCAGGTTGACCCAGCCTAAGAAATATTCTGGGACATTAAGTTGCCAAGTTGGATTTTGTAGTCAAAATTAACCATCCTTGTTGGTGTGGGGTGGGGGAGGGGGGGGGGGGGGGGGGCAGGGGGCCTGTATGATACAGACACAAAGGGCTTTAGTTTCTAGGAAAAAAAGGTGTCTGTACTCACCACAAATTCTCTACACACACGCTGAGGTATACCAGTACTCACCCAAATTCTCTACACACACGCAGAGGTATACCAGTACTCACCCAAATTCTCTACACACACGCAGAGGTATACCAGTACTCACCCAAATTCTCTACACACACGCAGAGGTATATCAGTACTCACCCAAATTCTCTACACACACGCAGAGGTATACCAGTACTCACCCAAATTCTCTACACACACGCAGAGGTATACCAGTACTCACCCAAATTCTCTACACACACGCAGAGGTATACCAGTACTCACCTAAATTCTCTACACACACGCAGAGGTATACCAGTACTCACCCAAATTCTCTACACACACACAGAGGTATAACAGTACTCACCACAAATTCTCCACACACGCTGAGGTATACCAGTACTCACCACAAATTCTCTACATACACGCAGAGGTATACCAGTACTCACCACAAATTCTCTACACACACGCAGAGGTATACCAGTACTCACCACAAATTCTCTACACACACGCTGAGGTATACCAGTACTCACCACAAATTCTCGACACACACGAAGAGGTATACCAGTACTCACAATAAATTCTCCACACACACGCAGAGGTATACCAGTACTCACCAAAAATTCTCAACACGCACGCTGAGGTATACCAGTACTCACCACAAATTCTCTCCACACACGCTGAGGTATACCAGTACTCATCAGAAAGTGTCCATTATAGAAGTAATGAACAAAATTATGCCTTAAAAAGGTGCCGGTACTGTATACCGTCAACGGGGTAAAAGCCACATAGACAAGCATTTTTTTGGGGGGCCGTAAGTTGGGAAGAGAGTCATTGGAGAACATAGTGGACACTGGAATGGTCAATGGCAGACAAGGCAAAGTCAGACCTAGAGAGATGATGCTGGATTTACTCAGACAGCATGTGGGTTCTAGGCCCCATTCTAGAGGGACAACAAACACCCCTCTGCCCCTAAACAAGGTTAGGTTAGTTGCGTATCCTTTACAGGACGTTGCAGAACCAACCCCAGCAGCCCCCCTGGCTATTGTGTGGTTTCTCTAGGCAAATTTACGTCCAGTAGTTTGCCATTGCTTCCTGGACGGTCAGCCCCCTGATACCACTGTCGAAACCAACGCAAGGCGCATGGCCTGCAGCTGGGATCGATCCCGGCACCCCGGCATTACGAAGCGTTCGCATTGACTTAGCCACAGAGCCGACGCCCACAAACAAGCATCTCGTAAAAAAAAGTGACTCTTTAGGTATTTGCAGACATGGGATGTTTGTGGCTGACAGGCCCAAATATTGTAAGCAGCCTTGCTGTGAAGCACAACACAACGTATCAACAGAAGAAGATGTCGAGTAGTGGTATGATAGAGTTGTAGCAGTAGTTGTATTAGATTTCGGATCCAATTCGCAAATAAAACAAGAAACCAAGCAAGATAATGTATCAAATTTTAAAAGAAAGCGCCGCTGGAACTACATCGGCCTTGCATTCAGAATGGATAAGACAAGACTTCCCGATCAAGCCCTTATATGGAAACCGGAGGGAAAAATAAAACGGGAAAGCCAAGACAGACCCTGTCTAGAACCATTATCAGGGAAGGCTCAGAACTGCACACAAATAAGCCAGTAAAACGGATGTACGTGCAAAACTCAGGCCCTGGCACAAAGCCAAAGTCCAAACGGACAAACAATAAGAATGTTCTGCTAGAGCTTACAGCCGGTGAGCAAAGAAGAAGCAGTTGTATTAATAAATTGCTTGACCTTGCCAGGCAGGTCTCTGTCGCAGTCTTTCAGCTCAACAGGTAATTTACACTGAAAGATATGCACATCAGTGCCAACTGGCAGAGAGCATGATGGTGATACCTGACTAGCAGTATTAACACAAGTGAGATGTATCAGTGACAACTTACTGAAAGTACGGCAACTCCTGAATCGTCATGGTCACAATCGTTGTGTGGTTCTCGCGACCTCGCCGCATCCATTCAATAAATGGCTTTCCTTTAGGATCCACGTAGACCACAATGTTGACGTCCAGCCTCAGTACTCTCTGCATGTACAACAGGTAGGTACTGTAGCTTCGGGCTTGACTGTCCCAGTCGCCTCTCCCGATGTCGATCATCGCCGTCACCAAGGTAAAATTGTACAACCCTGTAGATACAGAAATAGGTTAATGCAGACATGTCATTTGTACTGGACTCATTGTGTCACAGAAATACGTCATTGCGGACACGACATTTGCAACAGGATCTACATGGTGACAGAATACATAACTGCGGACTGCCATATACACTGGAATCCACATAGTAACAGAAATACGTCATTGCGGACTGCCATTTGCAGTAGGGTCCACATGGCGACAGAAATACGCCATTACGGACACGCCATTTGTACTAGAAACCACACTGTGACAGAAATACGCCATTACGGACCTGCCATTTGTACAAGAATCCACATGGTGAAAAGATTGTGACGGGCCTGCCATTTGCACTGGAGCGCACAAGGGTAGCAGAAATGCGTCGTTTTGGACACGTCATTTGCACTGAAACCCAAAGGGCCACATCATTACAGGCAAAAACAACACCGAAAGAAGAATTTAAGGGTTAGATTCAATCTGAGCCCGAGTTAAGAATCTTCTTCTTTACGTTCACTCATGCAGAAAGTCCCGGCTGTTCGTCCACTTCTGGACTCCAGTCTTGTTTCAGAAATTGAGTTTTGCGTGCACGTCCGTTTTACACATGTGGCTTATTTATATGTAGACTTTTTTTTTTCGGGCTCTCAGGCCGATGCGCTCCAACTTCGAAGGCAACTTCCAACTGGTCGACTCTTACGAGTGATTAACCCACTCACCCCGGTGTTTAAAAAAATATGGGGAAAGGGGGGGGGGGGGTGTTTGACTTTCTTGGTATGACCAGTTTTCGGCTGCAATTATTAGTCTGGTGTGCTGTTTTCAGCTAAAGATAGTATGGTCACCCTAGGAGGGACAACGTCAAGAAATCGACAAGACTAATTAATTATACACTTGTTTAACGAGCAAAAGACAGACTGTGGGTTTTGTGTGATAGTGCTTCCATCGACACACCGCCATGATCCTAGCGTGTCAAGGGTTATATATGGTACAGACTACCAATAACAAGCTTTAAAACGTTTAGGTCCTGTGCAGTCTGCACATGCTACAGGTTGCTCAAATTCAGCCTTCATTATCAATCAATCAATCAATCAGGTGCCGTCTCCACAATGAAGGTTAGCTGCACTAGATCTCCCAAACGATCTGTTACTTGTCTTGATTGTAAATTCTTTCACAGCGCTGCTCATCCATCTCTTGATTTTGACTTCCCACTTGTATCGTTGTCTACCTCTTGCTCTCTGACCTGCGACTTTTCCCTCCAGTATGGTTTTTTAAAAGAGTGTTACGTTTTTAATGTGACCGAAATATTTCAAATGATTATCAATATCACTATCAAATTCATCAAATAATCATTAAAATTATAAAAAATGATGATTAGAATTACAAATGGTCAAAAAACTATATAAATAATTTTTATAAGTATAGACAATATTATTACAATTCTACAAATTATATTCATCGTGTTGTTAACAAAATTATTTTTGTAGATGGCAAGGACCCAGATGGCGGGAAAAAAACTGTCAACTAATTGGCGGAACCTGAAGGTATTCGTGTGTGTAATTTGAACAGTTTCATTCATTAAATTCCACATATTTTTTATGTTAAAATTATGTTCTTTTTAGTGGATATGCGTCTCTCTCTCTCTCTCTCTCTCTCTCTCTCTCTCTCTCTCTCTCTCTCTCTCTCTCTCTCTCTCTCTCTCATTTTGAAGAATAGATGCTCAAGTCACACTCGTTCACCTCTGATCTAGACACATGGTGTGAAAGAGCTATGAAGAAAAGAAGGAGAAGAAGAGGAGAAGGAAGAAGAGGACAGAAGGGAGAAAAAGGAAGAGGTGATGGTGATGATGACGACAATGATGATGATTTGCAATCAAAGAGATCAGCAGGCTATTTTTTTATAAGTACCTCAAGTAGGAGGTACTTCACTTTGCTAATCTTTTTCCCCCCTCCCCAATCAGAGCCTCACGATGACACAGATCGTCACCATAGCAACGTTTGAAACACTAGACAGCACACACACTTTCGTCGTGAATTTCTTAATTCGTTGTATTGATCGTGACCCTGAGAACTACAGTCTGATTTTATGTCTTCGGCCCGTTACCTGGTCCAGATCTGGGGCTACAGCAAATCGGGTTGTCGTCAATCCATTACAGCAAATCTCAGCAACCCGGATAATCTTAAAAATAGATTGCAATTAAGTCGACCAAGAAAAACATCATCAGCGGCGACTGGGTCGCCAACTGGCTGGTCAGTAGACGGCCTCGTCGTCGGTCGGGTCAATATTTGCGTCTGTCTCCTACGATCAAATCAACACAGCATGAGTTTTTTTTTAAAGGGCTTTTTGACGATGGCGCACATAAACCTAATCACAATTATAACCAAAAGCTCCCCCTTGGGGGATGATGGTTAAACGTGACGATTTTTATTTCTCAAAATCGGATCGGATCAAAGCAGCGATACCGACATCCTAGATGATCTAATAGTTAGTTGCGTATCCTTTACAGGACGTTGCAGAACCAACCCTAACAGTCCCTGGCTGTTGTGTGGTTTCTCTAGGCAATTTACATCCAGTAGTTTGCCATTGCTTCCTGGACGGTCGGCTTTCTTGATACCACTGTCGAAACCAACACAAGGCGCATTGCCCGCAGCTGGGATCGAACCTGGCATCCCGGCATTACGAAGCGAAGCGTTCGCATCGACTTAGCCACAGAGCCGACCCTAGATAATCTAAACATCAAGAAAAACTGGTTCTTAAACAACCTCCTGTGCCGGAAACAGGTCTTTTGGCCATGTTAAACGTCACGGTGACAGAGAAATTTCGTTCAAGGTTTGAGGTTTGAACAACGAATCAATATCATGACACAAGGGTAATAACCCATAAGTGTTCTGTTCTTCTTCTAAATTAAGTTTGAGTCTGAAGTAGCTCAGCGCAGTGCACGGGCTCCGTAGCACCAGCGAGGATCCTTGAATAATTTGGGTAGATTTGTAACTCCAAATTTTCCCCGGCAAGCGCCGTTAGGCTACTTTTTTCGATTTCCAACTGCCAATTGATTTTTTACATGTGAAAAAATGCACACGGGCGTCTAATCTCACTACCCAGAGACCAAAACCATAAGATCAAGTTCACTTGAAAAAACCCAGCCTTCACATGGGCCTGAACTCGGGGCCTCTAGCACTTAAGGAAGACACCATGCGCGCCCCCCCCCCCTCCTCCAGCCAAGGTTAGCAAAGTTCGGTACAGTGTGGGACTCTTATCACACCCCGAGTGCTCCTGACATTTAAGAGTTAGAGGTGAAGCTTGTTTTATTCTAGTGGCACGCAACGGTAAGCGGTACTGACATCTTTTTAGTTATAATTTAATCAGCTCTACGGTCTGAAACACTTTGTGGTGAGTATCAACATCTGCTTAAGACACCGTGGTAAGTACCGGCACGTGTTTAAGGCACGTTGGTGGGTACCGGCACCTGTTTAAGGCATGTTAGTGAGTACCGGCACCTGTTTAAGGCACGTTGGTGAGTACCGGCACCTGTTTAAGGCATGTTGGTGAGTACCGGCACCTGTTTAAGGCATGTTGGTGAGTACCGGCACCTGTTTAAGGCACGTTGGTGAGTACCGGCACCTGTTTAAGGCATGTTGGTGAGTACCGGCACCTGTTTAAGGCATGTTGGTGAGTACCGGCACCTGTTTAAGGCATGTTAGTGAGTACCGGCATCTGTTTAAGGCACTTTGATGTGTACAACACATCAGACAGCTAAACCCCCCCCCCCCCCCCACTTACCGAGACAACAAGGGATCAATACAAGTAAAGGTCCATTTTCCACGCCCTCGGGCATATCCGTTTTATAGGACTAGACCTAGATTTGATAGACCAATCAGCACTTGGTGGATGATGTGATCAACATCATGCCGGCCGCCTTTACTTCCCCGGATATCCCTGGTAACCACTCAAGGCTAGGGAGCCAAGGTCATTTAAAAAAAACTTGGCTTCGTGAAGACCTGAACCCATGATCCACCGATCAGCAGCCATCGTCTAGCTGCTATACCACGACGGCTTCCCTGGAGAAACCTTATGTAATAATTGTGCGTGTGTGTGGCCAGCTTATCGTGACTGACTAATTCCATCAACGACAAACTGCATTTCTGGTGACGACTGTTGGTTTTGGCGCCTCTAGTAACTGCCCCATGCTTTGGCTATTTGCGTATATTTCTGGATTGTGTCGGGACTAATTATTTGTTCACCAGTTTTTCAAATGAGATAGTGAAGGACATTTCATTTGATTTTCACTAGAACAGGATTGTAGCATGTACAGGGTCACCCGAATGAAGCCAAAGTGAAACCTCGAATACTACTACAATGGGGTTAATAAGTTCACGGGGAATTGTTGGATTTATTTTTTTTCAGAAGCCGTAAGTTGTTAACCCTTAGGCTCGGTATTATGGATATCGCAACCATTCTGCCTTAATTCCATGATAAATAGCGTAAATCTTGGAGAAATTTGGCTTTTCTGCCTACCCCTGGGCGTGAACCATTACCAGGCTAGACAGCAGTGCTGAATTGTTGGATAAACGTTAGAGACACAGAAACATAGCTAGCTTTTTTTCGGGTCATGTTTCCTTTTTATGTTTTGCAAACAACCGGTTACCACAGTTCGCTGGCAGTTTTATTGCAGGGGATCGTGTTTTGTGCATTCACAGACTTTTATTTTAGCTAGTGGTAGAAACATCAGGGTGCAAGTTTAGGAAAATAAAAATGCGCTTAAAAATTGTTTTACAGCTAGAGGGATCGTCTATACTGCCTTTTTTTCTCTCTTCAAATTTCACAAAGAGGCGCCAGAACCTAAGGGTTCATGTCCCTTCAGCCCCTCCTCCCAACAATTTTGTAGGGAAAATAGAAACTCCTATGATAAAGTGTCTAAATTTTCTTAGCAGTTAACGTTTGAACATTTAATATTATTTTAATTATTTTACTATATTTTTTTTTGCGTTTTGTATCGTAATAATGATTATATGAATATTATTAATAATAATAATGTGTATGGTAATGTATAAACAAATACATGGCAAACTACTGGACGTAAATTTGCCTAGAAAAACCACACAACAGCCAGGGGCTGTTGGGATTGGTTCTGCAACGTCCTGTAAAGGATACGCGACTAACCTATAAACAAATACATTAAAAGATCATTTTATACATGGTTAAAGGGAGCATTCTACTCCCCCCCCCCCCTTCCCACCCCGCCCATTTTCTTTATTGGGTTGTCCAAGAAAATGTGTAAGGAGGTGAGAAGGGCCTGGTTGAGTATCATCAGTCCTCGTTGTGCCTAGTGGCACATGAGGCTTCAGAGAGGACTTTCCATGCTTTCCTGTCCTGTGCAATCTTCAGTGCAGTTTTCCATGTCAAAAATGCCGCACTCAGGTCACTTTCCATGGTTCTTCTTCATGTTGTTTTTGGGCGCCCCTGTTTTCTCTTTCCCTCTGGTGTCCATGTGAGAGCTGTTTTGGCAAGTATATCAGGATTCATTCTCATAACGTGGCCATGCCATTTCCATTTTCTCTTGGTTATCATATTGTCTAAAGTTTCTTGGTCTGTGACTTGAAGTAGTTTAGTGTTTGAGATTGTATCTGGCCAAAAAAGTTTGGTAATTCTACGTAGACATGTGTGGTGGAAGGCAGACAGCCTGTGTGCATCCTTTTTGGTCATTCTCCAGCATTCCGCTCCATAAAGAAGAACTGGCAAAATGATGCTCTTGTAGAGTCGGAGTTTCGTTCCTCTGCAGTAATTGTTGGATTTCAAGATTTGGCCTCATGCTTCCAAAAGCAGCTCTAGCTTTGCTCAGACGTGACTGTATGTCCTTTTCGGTCCCTCCCGGCAGGGACACCACACTGCCAAGATATGTGAAATGTTCTACATTTTCAAGAGTTTGGTTATTTATGGTCACTGGTTGTTGTTTTGGACTGCTTGTCATGATCTTAGTTTTATTTGTATTTATTCTCAGTCCCACAGAAAATGTGTAAGGAGGTGAGAAGGGCATGACTGAGTATAGAGGGGGAAAAAAAGGCGGGGGGAAGGGCTGATTTTCATATAGAACCGGAGCTGAGCAATCCCAACAAAATTTAGTAAAGTTAAATACCGTAAGCACGTAAGCAAAAAAAAAAAAAAAAAAACAAAGACATGAAGATCTGGAGAATATAATCAAAACATGGCAGGGGTGTTGGGGAAAAGAAACACGGAAATAGAGATTCAGAATATGACAGATGACACACGACAACAACAGAGTCGCGTATACGGCTTATCACAAAGAGACATTTCGAAGAGTGGTAGTGAGGTTCTGAAAAGGTCCCACTGTTTGAAAAGTACCGGTAATCACAGAGACAAGAAGAGTTGGGCATGAAAGGTATGCATGGCGACACCAACAGGTTAAAGTCAGGGTTCAAATATCTACACAAAGGGGACTACGGGGTCTCGAGGCATGGTGTCCGCCTTGAATGGTAGAGGTTCCGGGTTTTTTTTACGTGGACTTCGACTTCTAGTAATTTCCCCTGGTCTCTGGGTAGTGAGATCGGACGCCCGTGTGCATTGTTGTGAACGTAAAAAAAATCCCTTGGCAGTTGGAAATCGAAAGAAGTAGCTTAATGGCGCTGCCGGGCAAAATTTGGAGTCAAAAATCTACCCAAAGCATTTCAGGATCCTCACCGGTGCTACAGAGCATGTGCACTGTGCTGAGCATCTTCGAACTCAGACTTGAGTTAGAAAAAAAAAATGGAGAAATTATGGGTTATAACCCGTGTACCCCGGTGTTGATTTCAAAACCTCAAAGCTTCAACCCTCAATATCTATACGTGAGATTCCGTACAGAGCACTCTGTTTGATAACAAATCTCAACATTAACTGACAAGAAGTACCGGTAATCAAATGGACAAGAAGAACTGAGCGGTATACAAGGCAACTCAACATCAGACTGACTGACTTTCCAACTCCACCAGGACCGCACAACGAGCAACAACCATCACGTGACACAAAGTGCCATCAACAGTATGAGAATCACCCTGGTACCAGTCCCAGAAACCTCGTTCAACCGTTAGGTTATATTAGGGCCCCCATCTACAGCCGTGGTGGGGGCTTTGAAACATAAATAAAACTTCGTCCCATACTGGGTCAAGGGAGTCGCCGTGGCCGATCGGAAGGTCGTGGGTTCGCTCCCTGGCGGAGCCGGACTATTTTCAGAAATGACCTTGTCTCCCAGGTCGACCCAGTCCTGAATGGGTACCTGATGCAGTCCCGGTAAGTAAAAGCGGCCGGCGTGATGCTGACCACATCACCCATCTTGTGCCTATTGGTCTATAAAATTTAGGTCTAGCCGTATATGCCCTATACGCCTAAAGGCGTGGAAAAGGGTCCTTGACTTGCTATACTGGATCAAGGTTAAAATGTATAAAAACTGTACAGCAGGTTAAAGGGTTCAAATATCTGCACGCAGTAACATACACAGCGTACTGAATCGTTACAATGCAAAGACAAAACGTTGTGACTGCATTCTTGTGGCCATACAGAGTGGCAAGCATCACTGCTGAGGTCCCGGGTAGTTAGCATCCTTTGGATATTCTCTCCAGGAATGCTGGTGTGTTGGGAAATGAGTAGGCACATAGACTGGCCAGTTCTGCACCACTTGTATGACACGCTATGTATGACACAGCAAAAGTAGTATAATGAAGGCAGTAATTGGCAGTTTTAAAAAAAAATACAAACTACTCTACCATGCGCGGCGACCAGGGAGTTTGTTATGCATGAATAACATGTTCGGGATATTGCCATACGTGCTCCGTCCCTTCTTAAGCGGCCACTGATACGTTCCCATACTTATGGTACCAACAGCAACATGGTGAACATGTCGTCCCCGTCTTTTCACTTGCTGACAGAACATCGCCCAGATGCCCAGCGGTTGCTTATTGAGATTATATCTAAGTCAAGGACTGCTGCAAAGTGCTGGGGGCCAGTTTGTCCAGTACTGCTGCAAAGTGCTGAGGCCAGTTTGTCCAGTACTGCTGCAAAGTGCTGAGGCCAGTTTGTCCAGTACTGCTGCAAAGTGCTGGGGCCAGTTTGTCCAGTACTGCTGCAAAGTGCTGGGGGCCAGTTTGTCCAGTACTGCTGCAAAGTGCTGGGAGCAAGTTTGTCCAGTACTGCTGCAAAGTGCTGGGGCCAGTTTGTCCAGTACTGCTGCAAAGTGCTGGAGGCCAGTTTGTCCAGTACTGCTGCAAAGTGCTGGGAGCAAGTTTGTCCAGTACTGCTGCAAAGTGCTGGTTGCCAGTTTGTCCAGTACTGCTGCAAAGTGCTGGGGCCAGTTTGTCCAGTACTGCTGCAAAGTGCTGGGAGCAAGTTTGTCCAGTACTGCTGCAAAGTGCTGGGGGCCAGTTTGTCCAGAACTGCTGCAAAGTGCTGGGGGCCAGTTTGTCCAGGACTGCTGCAAAGTGCTGGGGGCCAGTTTGTCCAGTACTGCTGCAAAGTGCTGGGGGCCAGTTTGTCCAGTACTGCTGCAAAGTGCTGGGAGCCAGTTTGTCCAGTACTGCTGCAAAGTGCTAGGGGCAAGTTTGTCCAGGACTGCTGCAAAGTGCTGGGGGCAAGTTTGTCCAGTACTGCTGCAAAGTGCTGGGAGCCAGTTTGTCCAGTACTGCTGCAAAGTGCTGGGGGCAAGTTTGTCCAGGACTGCTGCAAAGTGCTGGGGGCAAGTTTGTCCAGTACTGCTGCAAAGTGCTGGGAGCCAGTTTGTCCAGTACTGCTGCAAAGTGCTGGGGGCCAGTTTGTCCAGTACTACTGCAAAGTGCTGGGAGCCAGTTTGTCCAGTACTGCTGCAAAGTGCTGGGGGCAAGTTTGTCCAGTACTGCTGCAAAGTGCTGGGAGCCAGTTTGTCCAGTACTGCTGCAAAGTGCTAGGGGCAAGTTTGTCCAGGACTGCTGCAAAGTGCTGGGGGCAAGTTTGTCCAGTACTGCTGCAAAGTGCTGGGAGCCAGTTTGTCCAGTACTGCTGCAAAGTGCTGGGGGCAAGTTTGTCCAGGACTGCTGCAAAGTGCTGGGGGCAAGTTTGTCCAGTACTGCTGCAAAGTGCTGGGAGCCAGTTTGTCCAGTACTGCTGCAAAGTGCTGGGGGCCAGTTTGTCCAGTACTACTGCAAAGTGCTGGGAGCCAGTTTGTCCAGTACTGCTGCAAAGTGCTGGGGGCAAGTTTGTCCAGTACTGCTGCAAAGTGCTGGGAGCCAGTTTGTCCAGGACTGCTGCAAAGTGCTGGGGGCAAGTTTGTTCAGTACTGCTGCAAAGTGCTGGGGGCCAGTATCTCCAGTACTGCTGCAAAGTGTTGGGGGCCTGTTGGCTGACCGTCCATGTTTTACTAGAACGTGCAAGGCTGAAAAATAATCACCAGAAAGACTGCTCCAACCATCAACCGTTCAACCCCAAAAGTATATACGTGATCTCGCCGGAAGTGTGGTTTTCGTGTTCTGGCATCATGACGTTCAGCAGATCTTAACCGTGGCCGAAAGGCGGCCAGGAAAAAGAGTAAAGAAAGAAAACAGCTCTCAAGCTAAGAATAAAAAGAACATTATTGAACTGGGATTTAATTGTAGCTCCACAGAATGAAACTGATTATTTTTGCTGTAGGTTTATCCAGTTGCTTCGGAAAAGTTGTTAGTGGGGTATAAACGAAGAGATTTAACAAGAAAAGAAAATTAAAATATCGATGTGCTTACTCTAGATAAGTTTGTCTTCATCTCTCTTGAGTTTTTCTTGGTGCCACCGTTCCATCTTCCATATGGTCTTCAGCTTGCTGTATGTTTGTTGTATTTATCCCAGGTAGCTAGCTATCTGTGGCAGTAGTCTAACCAGGTGACAAAACCAGCCAGTTCATCTGTTGCTCTTTAATGAACTGTGTAACTGGCTTCATTTCCAGTCATCTTCTAGATTATCTTTTCCTCTTCAGTTAGGCCTATATCTCTTACTGTTACCTGGCATCTCTTTTAACCAATGTTGAATACTGATCGATATCACTGAACTCCAGACATTTCCGTTAGCGCTCCGTTCCATATCTTCACCATCAAGCACATCTCAATTCGGTTGGTGCCAGTAACTGTTTGACTGTGTATCCGTCACGTCTTTCCGTTGAGTGCTGAGTGTCGGTCAGATCCCCTGGTGACTCCTTGCAGTGCCATTCTCCTCAAACCGTGATGATCAGTTTGTGCCTCCACACAGCTCACTCGCTTCTATAGGTACCTCACAACATCTAACTGAGTTGTTGAGTTGACTTAGTCAAGAACATACATCACAGCATTCGGGGCATTCCCATGCGTGCTCCGTCCTCATCTTCAGCAGTCAGCACAGAGTTTCAACACTGATGGTATCGGTCACAATCTGGCTATATGTCCTTCTTGCCTGTCATCTGAGTGTTGTGAGCCGGCCAGACCCCCAGGTTACACCCAGGTGTCGCATTCTCTCCAGGTCATAATAATCTTGTTTCTCTACTGATTTCGCTGCTGATTCCCAAGGGGCCCTAACAACATCTGTTTTGTCATGTATCAATTCACCCCCCCCCCCCCAGTGGTGGGGATTCAGCCAATCTGTCTGTCTGTTCATTACCCATCACGCCAGCATACCCGAAGAAAAGATCCAAAGAATGCTCACTACCCGTGACCTTGCAAGTGAAGCTTGTCACTCTGCTTGAAGCATCCCTGTCTTAACCTTTCTCAGCACGCTGTCAAAGTCTGTTACAATAACTACATGTGTATGCATCTTGTTCTCCAGCCATCCAAGAGCTGCAGTTACCACCTTCATTCTCTTGCTAGATGTTGTGCTGTCCAATGCTAGGCTGTCTTGCATTAAAGATTTTCTTTTGGCTTTCGCTACGAATCCCCCAGGCACTTCTTCTCTTTCCGCTTTGACACTGAGCCATCTGTATAGATAATCAAATCACCTGGGCGTGAATTGAGGTGAATCAACTGTTGGACTTCCACTAAAGGAAGCCTCAAGGTACATCTAGCTTGTCGTGCATCTGTTTACGACCTAGTGCATCTGTTTACCACCCAGTGAATCTGTTTAAAACCTAGAGCATCTGTTTACCACCTAGTGCATCTGTTTACCACCTAGTGCATCTGTTTAAAACCTAGTGCATCTGTTTACGACCTAGTGCATCTGTTTACCACCTGGTGCATCAGTTTACGACCTAGTGCATCTGTTTACCACCTAGTGCATCTGTTTACGACCTAGTGGTGCAGAACAGGACAACCAACCAGAACTAAACCAACATAAAGAAAGTTTTTTAAGAAAATCCTTTGCCGCGATAGTGTGTGACTTCATGTCATGAAATGTCATAGCATGAAATGAACAGATATGTTTCGATCGTGCAGAGAAAGTACTTGCAACACAGGAGCATTAAAGGATACACAGATAAAAAGTAAATACACACATAAAAGCACGCACGACACAGGTGACCGATGTTTCGGTCAATATAACATTTGCCACAGCATGTAACGCAGTCGGCAAAATAAGGGGAAACTACTGGAGGTGAATTTTCCAACAAGAACCACAAAATCCCAGACACACACACACACACACGCACGCACGCACGCGCGCACGCGCCCACACACACACACACACAAAATGTTGTTCTTCAACGTCGTGTAAAGGGTGTGCAACTAACTTGTCATGTAGCAACATGAAATCATAATACAGCATTCAATGATAACAAGAATATAGAACTGGGTGGCTGAGGCAGCTCGTACACAGACAATAATGGGAGAGGGGATGTAGGGGGGGGGGGGGGGAGGCTTATAGCAATGCAATATTGGGAGAGGGGATGTGGGGGGGGGGGCCTCAGTCAATATTGGGAGAGGGGATGTGGGGGGGGGGGGGGGGGCTTATAGCAATGCAATATTGGGAGAGGGGATGTGGGGGAGGGGCTTATAGCAATGCAATATTGGGAGAGGGGATGTGGGGGGGGGGGGCTTATAGCAATGCAATATTGGGAGAGGGGATGTGGGGGGGGGGCTTATAGCAATGCAATATTGGGAGAGGATGTGGATGTGGGGGGGGGGGCTTATAGCAATGCATATTGGGAGAGGGGATGTGGGGGGGGGGGGGGCTTATAGCAATGCAATATTGGGAGAGGGGATGTGGGGGGGGGGGGAGCTTATAGCAATGCAATATTGGGAGAGGGGATGTGGGGGGGGGGGGGGGCTCAGGCAATATTGGGAGAGGGGGATGTGGGGGGGGGGGGCTTATAGCAATTGCAATATTGGGAGAGGGGATGTGGGGGAGGACTGAGCCAATATTGGGAGAGGTTATTGGGGGGGGGGGGGGCTCAGGCAATATTGGGAGAGGGGATGTGGGGGTAGGACTGAGACAATATTGGGAGAGGGGATGTGGGGGGAGGACTGAGACAATGTGGGGGGGGGGAGTGGGAGGGCTGAGACAATATTGGGAGAGGGGTTGTGGGGGGGGGGGGCTGACACAATAGTGGGAAAGGGGATGTGGGGGGGGGGAGTGAGACAATATTGGTAGAGGGATGATGGGTGGGGGGGGGGGGGGAGTGAGAAAATATTGGTAGAGGGGATGTGGGGGGGGAGTGAGACAATATTGGTAGAGGGGATGTGGGGGGGGGGGGGACTGAGACAATATTGGTAGAGGGGATATGGGGGGGGGGGGTGAGTGAGACAATATTGGTAGAGGGGATGTGGGGGGGGGGAGGACTGTGACAATATTGGGAGAGGGGATGTGGGGGGAGGACAGACAATATTGGGAGAGGGGATGTTGGGGGAGGACTGAGACAATATTGGGAGAGGGGATGTGAAGGGAGGACAGACAATATTGGGAGAGGGGATGTGGAGGGAGGACAGACAATATTGGGAGAGGGGATGTGGGGGGAGGACTGAGACAATATTGGGAGAGGGGATGTTGGGGGAGGACTGAGACAATATTGGGAGAGGGGATGTGGAGGGAGGACAGACAATATTGGGAGAGGGGATGTGGGGGAAGGACTGAGACAATATTGGGAGAGGGGATGTGGGGAGGGGGGGGGGGACTGAGACAATGTTGGGAGAGGGGATGTGGGGGGGGGAGGACTGAGACAATATTGGGAGAGGGGATGTGGGAGGAGGCTTGAGACAATATTGGGAAAGGGGGTGTGGGGGAAGGACTGAGACAATATTGGGAGAGGGTGTGTGGGGGGAGGACTGAGACAATATTGGGAGAGGGGATGTGGGGGGAGGACTGAGACAATATTGGTAGAAGGGATGTGGGGCGAGGACTCAGACAATATTTAGAGAGAGGGTGTGGGATGAAGGACTGAGACAATATTGAGAGAGGGGCCTCTCAGTCATCACCCCCATCTCCCCACAATCCCGTCTCCGTCTTACACATTTTCTAGGTAAACGGAGCCTCAAGGTACAAATTTCTAGTTTAAGAACCCACAATCCAGGATGGGTCTAGAAGGAATGTGCCATGGAGATATGCATCGGTATTAAACTGACTGACGTTTAACCACACCAGGACATCACACTGAAAAATAAACACTCGTTGACACAAAGTGCCACCAGTCGGATCAGAAACACCAGGGGACAGGTCCCATAAAATAAACCCCGTTCAACCCGTAGGGATCATTTTAGAGCCCCTAACAAGAATCGGACTTAGGCTTCACGATGACGAAAAATTGCGTCCCATATTGGAAATTGCCATTTGTGTCAGTATTCAGTCTGTGCTGCAAATGTGTATTTCCTAACATGATGAACAGATTCTCGAGAAAACAACATGGCGATAACCCAGTTTTCAAAAGTCCTCCAGGTGTCACGAAGGGCACTTGAAAAGTAAGCCCTAGTATGTGCAAACACTGTTTATTCTATGAAAGCGATTCACGAGGTGAGTGTGATGGAGGGCGTCCTGCTTAACATGCTGGATAACAATGTCGTTTAATTGTTGACCCTTGCCTAGCAAGACTGCTTTTGGTACCATTTGACCCTTGCCTAGCAAGACTGCTTTTGGTACCATTTGACCCTTGCCTAGCAAGACTGTTTTTGGTACCATTTGACCCTTGCCTAGCAAGACTGCTTTTGGTACCATTTGACCCTTGCCTAGCAAGACTGCTCTTGGTACCATTTGACCCTTGCCTAGCAAGACTGTTTTTGGTATTATTTGACCCTTGCCTAGCAAGACTGCTTTTGGTACCATTTGACCCTGGTCTAGAAAGACTGTTTTTGGTACCATTTGACCCTTGCCTAGCAACATAATTGCTCTGTTCTATAAAAACTTTTCCTGCAGTATAAAAAATTACAATACATCTTTCCCAGTAAAGACAGGTGTAAGACAGGAATGTGTTATGTCATCTCTCCTCTTCAACCTTGTTATTGATTGGATACTAAAGAACACAGTAGACAAGACATCGAGAGGCATTCGATGGACTCCATTCACCATGCTTGAGGACCTTGATTTTGTAGATGATATAGTATTCCTGTCACATAAACATGAACATATACAAGAAAAAAGTAACAGACTACACAGCACAGAAGAAATGGTTGGATTGAGAATAAATACAAGGAAAACTAAGATCATGACAAGCAGTCCAGACCAACAACCAGTGACCATAAATAACCAAACTCTTGATAATGTAGAACATTTCACATATCTTGGTAGTATGGTGTCCCTACTGGAAGGGACAGAGGAAGACATACAGTCACGCCTGAACAAAGCTAGAGCTGCTTTTGGAAGGATGAGACAAATCTGGAAATCCAACAGTTACTGCAGAGGAACGAAACTTCGACTCTACAAGAGCATTATTTTACCAGTTCTTCTTTATGATGCAGAATGATGGGAGTATACGTAGTCCGCATCTCCGATGTTTGTTTGATGTTATTGCCCCGCATCGGAACATCCCAACATCACTGTTTGTGTCCTATTGTTTGTAAATCATGACCACACGGGGTCGTACCAATTGAAAGAGCCCCGTGAACACTATTGATCGACCCCGGGCACTCGCTAACAAGCCATATATGAGACAGTAGGAGCAGGGCTGACGCAAGTTTTGGGGGATTGGTACCAAATATTTTGTGTGTGTGGAAAATATACTAACACACATACAAAGTCACCACATTTTTTAATTGAAACAATTCAAATAACTCCGTTGAAACGACTTTAAACACACACCCACCCACCCACCCACGCACGCACGCACACACACACACACGCGCACACACACACCCACCCACGCACGCACGCACACACACACACACACGCACACATACACATTAAATATATAATATATATATATATATAAGAAGTGTATGTACACACAGGCGCGCGCACACATACACACTCCGGGAGAGAGATAGATAGATAGATAGATAGAGAGAGAGAGAGAGAGAGAGAGAGAGAGAGAGAGAGAGAGAGAGAGAGAGAGAGGTGGGGGATACAGAAAGTAATGTCCATCATCTTTTTTTCTTGGCAACTAACAAAGATAACTATCACATTTTGCAAGCTTCTCATCTGAAATGTCAATATGCACCAAATAACAACTGATTCTTTAAATTAAAAAAAAACACACACACACACACACACACACACACACAAAATAGCTGCAATAATTCACTAAATAGAGGGCGAGGATAGTGTATGTAACAAACTACTAACTGCTGTAGAATTTGGTAGAATTTATGATTGTGCGTACAGAAATTGTGGTAAACATTTGCGAGCTGTGCATGGAAGATGTGCAATCGAAAGGAGCACCGTTAGTCGTTGAGTTCAGAGAGTTAAGGCTTCAGCAGGTGAAGAGACAGATCTGCAGGTGTTATACATGCTATGAAGACATGTCTGTGTGAACGGGAAAAACTTAATGATTACAAGCCGAATATCATATCACACTGTTTCGCATTGGCCTTAGGTCAGAGAAGTTGATAAATATTGAGTAAAGTTAGGGTGTGTAAACGGCATAACGAAAAAAGGGCATAATGTTTCAAGAGAATAACAATGTCAGTGAAGCTCATATATTTTGCACAGGGTGTTGCGTGGTCTCGTGGCGTGGTGTAACCCTTGTGTGCTAGAGGTTCCAGGTTCAATCCCTGGTAAGGGCTGGGAATTTTCCATGTGGCCTTGGATTTCTAGTAATTCCCCCTGGTCTCTGTGTAGTGAGATAGGACGCCCGTGTGCATTGTTGCGCAAAAAAAAAAAATTAATCACCTGGCAGCTGGAAATAAAAGAGTAGCATAACGGCGCTACCCGGGCAAAATTTTAAGTGTAAATTCTTACTTACTTACTTAGTCGCTCCTCTTCTACCTTGGGGTGTAGAGGTTTGCCAGAGAGATCGCCAGACGTCTCTATCAGCAGTTTTCTTTCTGGCTTTGTTCCATTCCAGTCC
Source organism: Candidula unifasciata (assembly GCA_905116865.2). Lineage (NCBI taxonomy): Eukaryota > Metazoa > Mollusca > Gastropoda > Stylommatophora > Geomitridae > Candidula > Candidula unifasciata. Next base: position 320,762 of record CAJHNH020000136.1, read on the forward strand.
TCTGTCAGTCAGGGACTGTCGGATGTTGTCTTCCCAGCGCACCCTGGGTCGTCCCGGAGGTCTGGTTCCCTGGTTCTTAGCCTCCCATGCTTGCCATGGTGGCCGATTTTCTCCCATTCTGCACACATGTCCAAACCATCGTAACTGTGACTGATCCACTCGGGTTAGTAAGGGCTGGGTATCAAGATCTTGACGTATTGTCTGATTGCGGACTTTGTCCCTTCTTGTCACTTGGACCACCTTTCTCAGGTATCTCATTTCCGAGGCCTGCAGCTGGCTTCTGCTTGGGACCGGTCTTAGCGGAGTTAAGTGTAAATTCTACACAAAGTATTTCAAGATCCTCGCCGGTGCTACAGAGCCTGTGCACTGTGCTAAGCATCTTCGGACTCACACTTGAGTTAGTAGTAGAACGGAGCATTTATGGGTTACTCCCCGTGTGCTATGATGTTGATATATTGTTCAAAACTTCAAAACCAAAACAAACAAAAAAATACATTTTGCACACACAGTTTGCGAGAAAACACATTTGAGGCACTACTTCTGAATATCTCTTGTGTGTGCGCGTGTGTGTGCGCGCGCGCGCGCTCGCGCGTGTGTGCGTATCATCATCATGTAGCAAGTCCTTTACACAATGTGGTCCTCATCACGGTCTGCCTGAACGAAACTCCAGCTGTACCGCCTCGAGCACGTTCATGTTCAATTCATCTTAATACGTTCAAATATATGTATACAGACACAAAAACACGCACATACATATATATACACACACACACATATGAGAGGAGGAAGACATATATATATATATATATATATATATATATATATATATATATATATATATATATATATATATAGAGAGAGAGAGAGAGAGAGAGAGAGAGATTGAGGCATGTAGGCGAAGGTTATACATTCATCAAGAGATAAACAAACATAAGAGAATAACAAACATGTAAGAGGTCAATATACAACTCCCACAAACATTCTAGAGATGAAGAAGATTTACAGTACATAATTATATGTAAACAACAGATAAGGACACATAAGAGAACAGACGAAGTATATACGCAATTCTTCTTCTGCTCTTCCTCCTTCTCTTCTTCTTCTTTTTCTTTTCCTTTTTCTTCTTCTTCTTCTTCTTTTTCTTCTTCTTCTTCTTCTTCTTCTTCTTCTTCTTCTTCTTCTTCTTCTTCTTCTTCTTCTTCTTCTTCTTCTTCTTCTTCTTCTTCTTCTTTTCTTTCTTCTGCTTCGCGTTCACCAGCTGTAAACCACTGCTTGTTGGCTACTTCTGGACTCTGGTCTCGTTCAAGACTTCATGTATGCATGCACATCCGTTTTACAAAGCGGTATTATCTGTGTGCAGATTATAGAGCACAAAGAAGATCAGCACACACATACAAGAGAGCAACAAACATTTACAAACCTTTCTCAGGACCGAACCCAGACCAATCCACGAGCATGATACTATCCTCCGCCTTCTGCCGCCATTCGCTGTCAGGAACCAGTGAGTAGAAAAACCCAGCTGCAGCAAACGAGGCGAGGCTGAGAGTCAACACTCGGAGCTTGCTTATTTGTTTGGTCCACATCTGAAACACACGAGGTTGATCTTGGTGAGGTCCTGACATGAATCACTGAAGAATTTGAGGTTTTGAACAACGGATCAACATCATGGCACACGGGTGTAACCCACAAGTGCTCCGTTCTTCTTCTAACTCAAGTCTACGTCCGCTGAAGCTCAGCACAGTGCACAGGCTCTGTAGCACCGGTGAGGATCCTGAAATACTTTGGGAAGATTTTCAACTCCAGGGGGAATTACTAGAAGTACAAGTCCACGTGAAAAAACATTCCCAGCCCTTAACGGGGATTAAACCCGGAACCTCCAGCGCTTGAAGCGGAAACCTTGCCTCGAGACCTCGCAGTCCCTTGATAAAATGGTAGAAAATTATAGGAAATGAAAGAGAAAGGGTAAGCAACAAAAACAGAAAGTTTTTTTCAGCTTTACAAAATCAGTTACAATGAAACGAACAAATGACGTTGCGGCGATTAGCGTTCATCAGCAAACAAAGACAACACAGCACACACATGCACAGATATACACTAACTAAGAAATGCTCAGAGGTTTAAGGGAAGACTTCTCGGGAGATTGTTGGTGTTCACGTGGGAAGATATAATCAGCAATTCTAGATCATTACAACAAATGACAGACTTAGAGGATGTAAGTTTGAAGAAAAAAAAAAGGAAGATGGAGGTGAGTTGGGCACGTCCTTAGAATTAAGAGACGGCAGCCATGCTCCTACAGTGTCAGATTGCTTAGCTTGTTAGCGAGTGCCCGGGATAATATATTGATAGTGTACCCGAGGCTCTTTCGGGCTCTACATCCCTCGACGCCACTTCCCTAATGGACCGAAAACGATCAACCAACTGACGCCAAATTATCTTATCTTTTGCTACCGCATGTACTTCTCCCGAATCGCCCACAACTCATTCGCTTCATCTTCTTGTTTGCTTCTCAGTTTTTGGGTATTCGTTTATTCCTTTCACTTTTTGTGGACATAATAAACATTGTTTCCTTGGAAGTCGTAGTAAATCTGCATGAAACGCTAGGAACCAATAGTCTGCATTCAAATAAGTCAGATCTGTAAAACGGATGCACAAGCGAAACTCAAAGTCTGGAACAAGACTAAAGTTAAGAAATGAAGTGAACAACCAAAAGTTGCAACTGGCTTTATAACCGGTGCAAGTGAAGAAGAAGAAGAAGAAGAAGAAGAAGAAGAAGAAGAAGAAGAAGAAGAAGAAGAAGAAGAAGAAGAAGAAGAAGAAGAAGAAGAAGAAGAAGAAGAAGAAGAAGAAGAAGAAGAAGAAAAAAAGAAGAAGAAGAAGAAGAAGAAGAAGAAGAAGAAGAAGAAGAAGAAGAAGAAGAAGAAGAAGAGAAAGAAGAAGAAGACCAAGAATAAGAAGAAGAAGAAGAAGAAGAAGAAGAAGAAGAAGAAGAAGAAGAAGAAGAAGAAGAAGAAGGTTGTAGACACATGACTGAACATGTCACACAGTTTTGTGTGTCACGTGTTACACAAAGAGAGAAAGATCGGCGTAGCAGGGGGCGTTTTCGGATAACTAATAACTGATAACGGTCCATTCTTGTCATTGTCGTTCTTACATTACACAAGAGTTACTTGTCTGGAGTATTAATATCGCATCAAAGATAAGGTTCGAAATCAGAAAACCTCTTTGTGGTAAAGTAGTTTTGTCCAACTTCTTTTTATCAGTGTCAGACTTGAATTTTTGTTAGCACTGAGCAGCAAGAAGTTGTGTATAATCCACACTGTAATTCAGAGCTAATGCCAGAGCTAATGAAGACAACAAATTTGACTTGCCAGAGCTAATGAAGACAACAAATTTGACTTGCCAGAGCTAATGAAGACAACAAATTTGACTTTCCATAGCTAATTAAGACAACAAATTTGACTTGCCAGAGCTAATGAAGACAACAAATTTGACTTGCCAGAGCTAATGAAGACAACAAATTTGACTTGCCAGAGCTAATGTAGACAACAAATTTGACTTGCCAGAATTAATGAAGACAACAAATTTGACTTGCCAGAGCTAATGAAGACAGCAAATTTGACTTTCCAGAGCTAATGAAGACAACAAATTTGACTTTCCAGAATTAATGAAGACAACAAATTTGACTTGCCAGAATTAATGAAGACAACAAATTTGACTTGCCTGAACTAATGAAGACAACAAATTTGACTTGCCTGAATTAATGAAGACAACAAATTTGACTTGCCAGAACTAATAAAGACAACAAATTTGATTTGCTAGAAACGTTAACTCTCTCAGCGCCTATAAACGGACCTTAAAATAATAATTTCAGTTTGTGTTTCATCGTTGATAGAGATCGTATTTGAGTAACCATAGCTTGTGATTGAATGGGTTAACTAGGTTAGTTGTGTATCCTTTACAGGGCGTTGCAGAACCAACCTCAACAGCCCCTGGCTGTTGTGTGGTTTTTCTAGGCAAATTGACGTCCAGTAGTTTGCCATTGCTTTCTGGACGGTTGGCTTTCTTGATACCACTGTCGAAACCAACACAAGGCGCATGGCCTGCAGCTGGGATCGAACCCGGCATCCCGGCATTACGAAGCGTTCGCATCGACTTAGCCACAGAGCCGACGGGTTAACTAGACCGGAAGAAAAAAAAAACAACAACTCACGGATAAGTTAATGCTGATCTTTGCTTTCAGGAGCAATGACATTCTCTCTGTGAGTGGGTTAGGGTTAGGCACTTGACCTCTTAAAGTTGATAGAACATTCGTGTTTTAAGTTGCTGGTAACTGTGTTATTTTAGTGTTTAACCAGGTCTGTTTCATTGGCGGTCCGCGGACCAAATCTGGCTCGTGAAGACCTAGCAAGTGGCCCGCGGATTATTGTCAGTTGTATTGTATTAATGATCTTTCTATGCTGGGATTGGAGTCTCTGGTCCGTGTCAGTCAACATTTTCTATATTGTGGTCCTTGAATCAAATTAGATGAAAAGCCCTGGTATAAACAATGAGATAAGAGAGAATCTACACACACACGCACACACGCATATATTCACACTCATACACACAGGCACATACACATACATACACATACACACAATACACACACGCACACACATATACACACACACACGCACATACACACACATATACACACGCACATACACACATACAGACACACACGCACACACGCACGCACATACAAACACGTACATACACGCACACACGCATATACACACACTCATACGCACACGCACATACACACACATACACAGACACAATACACACACACATACACACACGCACACACATACACACACGCACGCACATACACACACGCACATACACACATACACATACGTACATACACGCATACACACAACACATACACACGCACATACATACACATATCTACACACACATACACACACATACACACGCACATACACACACATACACACGCACACACACACATACACACGCATATACACATATACATACGCACATACACACATATACACACACGCACGCACATACACACACATACTGGCACACGCACATACAGACATACACACATATGCACACACATACACACGCACATAGACATTTACACACATACACACACATACACATACGCATACACACACATACATACACACACATACACACGCACACACACACATACACACGCACACACACGCACATACACACACAAACGTTATCTTCTTACTGTCCAGACATGAATTCATCATCATCGTGGTCAATTTTCACTTCTGTGGTTAAGCGTTGTGGGGAGGAACCGTTTGCGATCCATCCCTTGATGGGCAGCAATGGCTATTGCCATTCGGTGTCGACGTAGAAGCTCTTTAATGTCATCAGTCTATCTTCTCCCAGTTCGGCCTCTTGATCTCACTTCAGATCTTTTTATGTGTAGCGCCTGTGTTGTTAGTTGATCTGGCGGCATTCACACTAAATGACTGAACCATTTGATCTTCTGTTTCTCGGCTTTTTAAATAATTAATTATCATAGGTATGCGTTTTCTCAAGGCATGATTCTGTGTCTACGCCTTCTCTGGCTGCAAACTCCGGCGGATCTACACAACTTGTCATGCTGGCGTAAAGGGTAATGAGCGATCGGATGCACTGGCAAGCAATGCACACTGGCAAGCAATGCACACTGGCAAACAATGCACCAACACATTTTGGAAGAAGCATAAACAGAGCAGATATCTAACGCTGTAGGAACTGGGCTAGCGTATAATGACGAATTTCTGATAGTAACACGATTGCGTGACATGGGAGTAAAGCATGGTGAAGCACGTCTATGCCGCCTTCGAGACCAAGATAGGAGACATTATAACACTTCTTAAGGAGAAATGAATAGAAGTACTTTGTAGTGGCTGCTACATTTGAGGACTGAGCATGCATGCGCAGTAATGTCAATTGTGATAACTTAACAGATCATCCGGCGGAAAGTTTTGGTTGTTCGTCCACCTCCAGACTTTAGTCACAATAATTAATAAATATTAAAATCTCAGATGACTTGCATTCTTTCTGCCCCCTCGTAATCCTCCCTTGTGTTCAAGTTGATGATTGTCCTAATGCTGGAAGTTTTATCAGAAGAACCTAGAAGAAAATGTCTTTATTTTTCAGAAAAGTTCCCACAACTTTCTTGAACGTACACTAGTACCAACAGGAAAGACTTCATTTGAGCTACTTAGTCAATTTACTGGTAAATACATTGTTTATAAGCGGCGTCCGTGGCTAAGGCGTTGCGAGTCCGACTGCGTGGATTTGTGTCGTGGTATGGGACGTCGATGGGCTGTCCTGGGAAAGGAAAGACAGCCGGCGTAATGCTGACCACATTACCCACCGAGTGCTGATGGTCTGTAAAAATATGGGACGCTCTGCCCATATGCCCGATGCGCCAAAAGGCGTGAGAAGGGATCTTTACTTTACTTTACTTACATTGTTTATTATGAGGGCGGGTTGGATCCACGGGCATAGATGTACCAGGCAAGCATAACAATAATTACCCAGCTTTGAGACGGATTTTGTTGTGGTTTTTCTAGGCAAATTTACGTACAGTAGTTTGCCATTGCTTTCTTGACGGCCTACTTCTCGAAACCACTGTCGAAACCAGAGCCAGGCGCAAGGCACAAGGCCAGCAGCTGGGATCAAACCCGGGTCCCAGGCATTA